>ML781459.1:1111699-1132141 GCA_009831015.1 Picea engelmannii | reverse complement strand
TAAATATAGAGGAAAAGTTGCCTACTTAATAAATCACTGATACGATAAGATTACAGTAGTTGTTGTACTAAATTGGAATCAAACATTTATCAAGGAATACATAAAGAAATGCTGAGAAATGGAAAACAAAGAGACACATAACCCAGATTGAACAAAACTTGGAATCTTTGTCTACACTTGTATTAATACTCTGTAAGGAGAGTTTTCTCTATTGCAATCGGCAAGAAGTAGCCTGAGATAATTCTTTGATCTATGTTATACAAAATGGTCTCAACCCAAACAGTTGGACTTTTCATAATTTAAAAGTAGGTAAATATTACAATATGCCAAACTGAAAGGTTCCATTAGCATCTCCTCTGTCTCTTCGCCTGCTAGCAGAGACGTTTCTTCTCCTCCTCCTTTAGCTTTGAAACAATTGGCATCTGATCATGATCTATGTGAGTATTATATACATGTTGTCTTACTTGTTTCCAGATGTGTTTGCTTTCCCATATTTGACACACTGGATGCATCTACTCACTAATTGTACCACCAACCCAGAAGGTTTTCTTGCTTCATTTGCTTCAAAAATGTATAGCTTCTTTTCCACCTAAAGCAACCTCTACTATATATTCTTTGCTCACAAAGATCTATCCTGTAGCTGCAAATTGGGATCCACTATCCATTTGTTTATTTGGATAAGATCGATTTGGTTCATTTGTTGGATAGTTTTCTAGGCTTCTTCTTTGCTTGTCTTAGAACTTTGTTGATTCTTTGCTATGTAAATCTACCCCAGGGCCTCAGGGATACTATCTCCTTCAAAATAAAGTATCCCTTTGTCTAGTGAAGACAATGCTTCTTCACAAGATTTATTTACCTCTCTGGCCAATGTTTTACTTTCGGCCAGATTTGTTTCCCAGGATTTCAAAATTATGTCGCCTCAGGTTTGCTCAGAAAGAGACAATCGAGGAACCTTTGATACATCATCTTTTGGTATTAGTAAGACAGCCTCCTGAAACTTAGCCCGAGTTGCAAGGGCTTCCCTTTCCTTGATGTAAATGTTATTTAGAGAAAGGTCTACCACCTGGTAACAATTTTGAATGGATTCTACTTTCGTAAAAAGATCTTGTTGGCCTAATTCCATCTTTTCATGTATTTCCAGTGCATGAGCTTGGAAAGCTGCCATATCCACTGTTGTACTTTCAGCCAAGTCTATTTTGGCTTGTAGTTGATTGATCAATTCTTTCGATTAAGTGGCTAATTCTCTATTGGCCTGTGATTTTTGATACAGTTCATCCAAGTTAGTTTTGATTTGTTTAATTTGTTGCCGGTCACAGGCTCTGACCTATTCAAAATCGTTATTCATGTGATTTCTCACATCTTGTTCCATGGTCATCATCTTGTATTGCAATTTCCTTACCAATAGATTTCTTTGTTTCAACTGCTCTGCCATATTTTCTACTGAACATTGATTTTCTGTGGCAAAGGCACCTAATGAGCCTGTCATCTCCCTAGCGAACTCTGTATCATCTAGGACCTGTCCATCATACAACATTCTTTGCCTTTCGACTATTGCACCATATTTTTGATGCATTTCTCTTTTAACTATGGCCCTCTTCTTCTTGTTGAAAAAGAACTTTGAAGGAGGCATTTCTTCGACTGAAATCGGAGTAAGTTCCTCTATAAATATGACTTTGGAATTTGGATTTCCTTGACTTGACTGTAAAGGTGTTAAGGACATAATGGGGATACCTATCTCGATGGACGGTTGTTGCTCTGTTGTGTTGGTAGCTAGTCTATTTGGCATGGACGGTGATGTATCATAGCCCTTTTATATCAAATCTTCAAGTTGCATTTTTGCTTGATTACCTAGTGGATTTGATAATGCAGTATCCATTTTTTTGTGTTAAAACTTCAACTTTCTTTGGATCTCCCTGAGTATCCCATTCGCTGGAACTTCTTGCCTACAAACCCTGAGCTGTAGCTTCCTGTGTAGATGAAGGTGTTATTGGTTCTCCTTGTAATACCTTAGGAAAACTATTCCTTATGTACCTTTGGAAATTGTAGAAACTGGCTAATTGATCTGGAGCCAGAGTTCAGACTCTGCTCAATACTTCCCCGTATGACCTGGCACCCCTGAATATTTCATCTTGAGGGGAAATCATGTGCATATACTTCCTCAAATTGTATTGAGCCAAGTGAGCTTCCACGATCTTATGGGGATCGTGTCTCTTAAACTCAATATCAACTAACTTGACGTCTTGTAGATCCACAACCTCTACTTTCGAATGGCCGAAATATTGCAATGAAAACATGCCAACCTGAAGAGGGAAGGTTGGCCATACCTTTTTATGGGCCTCTTTTAAATATTTATTGATGCCCCTTGTTATGGTCTGATAAGCCAACTCTCGACATACCATCCGATCTGGTAAAAACTTTGGTAGAGCATGGGGGGGAATCGAACGAAAGATCAATTACAAGATAATCTGGTTTAAAACATGATTAATCATGTTTAACTTTAAGCATTTTCAGGGATTTGGACTTCAAAACTTTTAATAGTAGCTCGAGATAGAATTCCTAAAGCACTAAACCACGAAAGGTTTAATTACAAGATAATCATTTTTTAGCTTTAATTAACCCCGTTTAAGTTTGAAATGTTTCAGAGGTTTGGACTTCGGATAATTCAAGACGTGATGGATGATAAACGTCGAAACCTCCGAAGTGAGAAGTTATTAATTGTCCATTAACCGAGATTAACTTAACTAATTTTTATTTAATACTTCAGGATTTTGTTGCTTCGTGGATTTGCAAGTTAGTTCCTTATTATATTTCCGAAAGGACTTTACCCGTAGTGATGTGTCAAAGACGGCGTCACTTTAGGTGATGTGTTGGGACTCAGGAAGGTACATGTGTACTATGACTAGGATTCTTTGAACACTTTTCGGGTATCGAAACTTTAAAGTTAAGACCTGGTGAAACACTCGAAGCACGAAGCTCCGAAGAGGCCTCTAGTGACTTGAATACTTTAATAATCAGGTAGCTCCACTACCCCAAAGAGCTTGAGATCGTCCGATCAATCTGAGGGATTTCATCGACGACGGTCATCACATGCGCCTTAAGACTAGAAGTAAATTTGATTTAAACATTTGAAAATCGACTTCTAAGTTATTTCAAAAGGATGAAGATTGAGAAAGTAAAGCTCAAGGTTTACGATTCATATGTGTTCCAACATAGGCTCCATCTGGGGATCACGTCCCCCTGTGAGGCGTGGAAGGACAATAGACCAAGTTCCTTTATTGGGTAAATGGAGTCATCATTTGGATTTCTGGGGAAACACCTCTTGAAAATCATACAGAGAGAAATTAGACTTCATTCGTGTCTCAGAAAACTTTCAAAACACAATCAGTTATCGATCTTAAGATAAGATATTAATAAGTCTCCTTTTTTCTGAAACTGAGTTTATATTTTCTTAAGATAATCAAAACAACTTTAACTGAACTATCAGGCTTTGGTCGATTTTGTTCCCGTCAAGACAAAGTAATTTTAATGATTTATTTAACGAATCCCTGATCGGTATAGAATGTAAATATTTTTGAAAAGATAACTAGCTACCAGAATATGTTTATACATGTACGAAATCCTTACAGATATCATAGATATTGCTTCACTGCCAACGAGCCTGTTCAGTACCCCAGTGAAGTTATCTACATCTCCCATTGAATTTCCTTTCACCACTTCAATTAGCATTTTTGCATTTTATTTGAGATGAGGGCAATCATTTTATGAATTTCCTTTCATCATCTCTTTTGGACGAAATGGGGGAAATCAATTTTACGAATTTCCTTTCACCATTTGTCTTAGACTAGATGGGGGAAATCATTTTATGAATTTCCTTTCACCATCTGTCTTATATGATATTATAATTTTGAAGTGGAGGCAATCAACTTGTATGTATCATATGGGGATGATATTTGCTTAAGATTTAACAATGAAGGTCTGTCAAACTTTTTTTATTGTACTCTGAGCTATCTCTCTCCCGATCTTAAATACATTTTTACTTATAGGGAAGATCTTATGGGCAAATTTGTATTTTCCAGGGATTTGCCTCAAGTGAGTTAATCAGTTAAAATCYGTTAGAAGAGATAAATTTACCATGATTAGCCTRGACATACTTTCTTTCAGTTAGAATCAGAGAAACATAAAGGTTTTCACCTAATCTTGTTTTGAAGATATGTTTTTTAAGTTTTCAAAGGTAAGAAAAAATTATTTCTCTTTGCAAATATTTAAGGCCTGATAGTAAAAAATCAGAAAAGAGTAAAATTTTGGAGATAAGCGAAGTGAAAATGGACCGAGGATTCAGAGGGTTTGAAAAGGGATTTGGTTTCCACATGAGTTCACCTCTTGATTATCAATCTTCTCTTTAATTCTTTTTTTTTTTCATTTTTGTTTTATTTTCATTTGATTAGAAATCTAGAGATTTATATCTTTCTGATCTTTGGTCAGGTGATTATATTTATATGAGAGAAGAACCTTTTTTATATCCGGTAGGATTTCTTTCAAAACTTTCTAGCTTAAACAATAAKTATAAAGGTTTGTACCTCAAATTTTATTTACGTTTTCAATCAAACCAATTGTTAATTTATCACTTGTTTTGAGAGAAATAACTGCTTTGAAAATTAAGTGTTAGATTGCGCTACCTCCTTATTTCTCGTCTGGAAATAAGTATTTTGCAAGATCATAAAAAGAAATAATCAGAGAGTTCCGCAGAATAGGAATGATATGCAGTACAGATATTTTATTTTCGTTTTTTGAAATATTAAATAAAACTGGGTTTATTTAAAATGAAAAAGTAATATTCAGGTAACCTATGAAGGAAAATAAAATTTGTGAAAATAAACAAAATAAACAAACCGATATACACAATGGTAATGTGAAACATGTTTATTGCATAAAATGTTTCAGATAGCATCCGTTGATAGGGGCGTCAAAAGTTTTCTCGTCGAGATTCTCCAATAGGAATGAATTCTTCCCCTCTGTAAATGCAATCCTGAAAGGTCCGAACCAGAGACGATCAAACTTGTCATGTTTTCTCGCATCTTCTTTCATGGCATCCCATTTCAAAACTAAATCACCAGAAAGAAATTCCATGTCTTTCGCCTTTTTTTCAAAAATGGCTTTCATATTATCTTGATATTTTTTAAGTCTGTCATCGACTTCGGCCCTCTTTTGCTGGACTTCAATTATTTGGTTTATCATCCTCGTTACATCATTCGGCTCTTCATTTGTGTCTTTCCACAACTTCATTACTGGAAGAGCTAGATTAATAGGGAGGACAACGTCAGTGCCATAAATCATTTGGAAAGGAGACATACCTATTGATTTCTTAGTGTCGATCTGGTTTTCCCATAAGGAGTATTTTAGGTGAATGTTCCAAGCTTTCTTATTCTTCGTTAATACTTTCTTGATTATATTCATCAAACTTTTGTTGGACGATTCTTCCAACCCATTTCCGTGAGGATAATAGGTTGTAGAATGTCCTAGCACAATGTTGTATTTTTGACAAAAGCTTATCATTGCCATAGATTTGGATGTTTGAGCATTGTCTGTAACTATTTTCCAGGGGAAACCGAATCTGGATAAGATGTTCTCCTCCAAAAAGTTTATAACTACAGAATCTATGGCATTCTGAGTTGCAATGGCTTCAACCCATTTTGTGAAGTAATTGGTAGCAGTCAAAATCCATTTATGTTGGGCTCTTGACTGTGGGTGCATTTCTCAGATGAAGTCCATGCCCCATTATTGGAAAGAATCCTATGTTTTGACTGGGACCAAAGGTAGTGCAGGGAGCTTCTTCTTGTTGGAGAATAGTTGGCAAGGGTTGCAGGCTCTAACCTTAGCATTCACATCAGTAAATAACTTTGGCCAATAATATCCATCTCTCAGGATCTTGTAGGTCGTGGCCCTTCAAGCATGATGTCCTCCACACACTTCTTTGTGAAATTCATTGATGACATCCTCTGTTTCAGGTTCTGTCAAACAACGCAGCAAGAAACCTAGAGGATCTTTACAATACAATTGACCTTTAATAATACAGTATTTAACTGTGTGTAGTTTCAACGTTCTTTCTTTTGATGGATTCATATCGCTCGGGCACCGAAGTGTGAGGAGATATGAAACGATATCGCGATACCAGTCGAAGGAAGAAAAATTATCCTCGATATGGATTGTAGGGGTCTGATTGTCAAGCTCTCCTATGTCTAGAATAGGTCCATGTAATTCCAGATGATTTATCCCAGGTGCTCTAAAATTCAACTCTGCTAATAATTTTTCCAGACCCTGACCTTTAACCAACTTGGTCGGTTTGACCTCTAGATCGAACTCTTGAATTTTGGCCAACCACTGACCTCTCCTACTGTCACTGTTTGGTTGTACCAGTATATCTTTGACATAGCTTTTTGGTACGTAGGCGATTATTCTGGAGTGTAGTACATATGTCCTAACAGATTTGAGAGCTTTCACCATCACGTAAGCTTGTTTTTCCAGTATATTGTATCTTACTTCAACGTCTCTGAGACTTTTACTGAAAAAGGATATCGGTTGTTTGAAACCTTCTTCATTCTTTTGGAGAAGTATTGTTGCGATAGTATGTTCTGATGTGAAAGAGGAGATTAGGAATTCCTTAGTATAGTCAGGACTAGCTAATACTGGAGCTTCTCTTATAACTTTCTTAACTCGCTCGAATGACGATGTAGCCTCAGCAATCCATTTGATTTCATTGTCTTTCTTCAGCATACATGTTATCAATTTGACAATTTCAGCAAAGTTAGGGATAAACCTTCTTAAAAAAATTATTTTCCTTAAAAAATACTGGATTTCTTTTTTTATTTCTAGGAATTTTTATTGTGTCAATAGCCTCGATTCACTTGGGATTGACTTTAATACCATCTTTCGACACTATATGACCCAGAAATATTCCTTCTTGCATAGACAAATGAGACTTTTTAGGGTTAAGAGACAAACCAAATTTTCAACATTTCTCAAAGGTTTGTTTGAGATGAACCAGATGTTCTACATCAGAATTAGAGAAGATTGTTAGATAATCTAAGTAAATAAAAACAAACTTATCTCTCTCACCGATGAAATCTATATCCATTTCTCTGTGTAAGGTGGCCCCTGCGTTCATCAAACCAAATGACATTTTATCATACATGAAAGTTCCCCACGGAGTAGTGAATGCAGTTTTTTCTTTATCATCTTCATGGAATGCAATTTGGTTATAACCTAAGAAGCCATCAATCATCGACGTTATGTTATCTCCCACTACTTTTTCTAGGACATGATCCATTTTTGGCAGTGGGTAGTTATCCTTCAGGGATGACCGATTTAAATTTTGAGATCCATGCAAAGCCTAATTTCTCCACTTTTCTTCCTGACGGGTACCAAATTTGATACCCATTCAAAATATCTAAGCGGAACAATAATCTTTGCGTCAAGAAGCTTCTTGACCTCTCTTTCTATTACATGTAAGAGGATAGAATTGATCAATCTCAGCTTTTGTCTAAAAGGTTTGATACCATGCTTCAAAGGAATCTTATGTTCAATCACAGAGGTATCATAAGTTTTTAAAGTGTCATATGAACAGGCAAAGACATATTTATACTTTTTAAGCAATTTGGCATATTTACTCTTCACCTAAGTTGGAAGGTATTTAAATAAATTGACTATCTTAGGTTCTTCTTTAGTTCCTATGTCACAGTCTTCAACCTCCTCGGGTTGAGGTCGTAGGGTAGATTTCAAGGGCATGTCATCTTTGTCAAACAATATTTATAAAGGTATTAGACCTCTGGGTATTTGATTGTTCTTTGGTACCAGCATTCGATGATTTGCGATCTTATCTTGGAACTTTTTAGGATCTTCCTTCTTACATGATCCAGATAGGATCATTCTGGTTCTCTTGATCTATATGAGTCTCAGAAAATTCATCAACCATTTCTAGAAATTGTTTAATCTGGTCGTCATCTTCAAAGACCTGCCAATGTTTCACATTATTTGTGATTGAAGTTCTGTGTCTCATTTCTATATGATATTTCATCTTTAGGACAGTGGGAGGTATAAACGTCGAAGCTTCTTTGGCTAAGGAATCTTCCTGTTGATTTTATATTCTGGGGATGTGATGAATGTTAAATGATGAGAAGAAATTCTCAATCAGATACCAGGCGCAATTTATGTATGACCTTAGCCTTGGATTTTTATCTTGATATTGTTGCTTTATTTTCTTTACGATAAGTTCTGCGTCACCATAAACTATTAGATTTTCAATTTTTAGTTTCATGGCGGCCTCCAATCCTAAGACAAGAGCTTCATATTCATAGGCATTGTTAGTATAATCAATATCCCACTACAATCTGTATGAAAAAGGGATGACATATTCATCTCTGGGTGTAACAAATAACACTCCTGCCCCTGCCCTTTCGCATGACGAAGAGCCATCAAAAAACATTTTCGAAATTCCCTCCCTACTATTTACATTTTTCTTTGTTTTTTCTATTTTTTTATTTTCTTCTTCTATACAGTCATCAAAATCACTGTCTAATGATAGAATACAATTTCCTAGATCCTGATCAATGACATAGATTGGATAATTATTTGGGTTTTGAGGGTCACTTACAGTATATGCCATTCTAGTCTCTTTGTATAATCAAGTAAATTGTCCACCAAAAATCGAGATAGTAGTGTATGTCATGTCTAGTTGAAGCGATCCTTCGAGTTTTGCGCCCCAAGACCTGGATAAAATCATACCATACTTGGCAGGGACATCAGCAACAACTACATCCATAAGGATACTCTTTACAAGAATTTGTGAAAGATTTACTACTAGATCCTTGATCATGCCCAAACACTTAACCTTTTTGGAATCAAAATAATATAAGTCTTGATAAGGTCTAGTGATTTCAAGGCCCAACTTTTCCATGATAACTTTAGGCATTGAGTTGTGAGAGGCCCCAGAATCTAACATGCAATTATGAAGTAGGTGATCATGCACAGTTAAGGTAATATAGAAAGGAGCTACATAATCCTTAGCATTTTCAATGTGCAGACCAAACATAATCCTAGGCTTTTCATCTTGTAAATTTATTACGTCTGCATGACATTCCGCATCAGAAAAATTAATCATTTTAGCAATCTGTTTTTTGTAAATCGGATTCTTTGCAAGCTCAACCAGGGGCATAGGGATTTTGATTTTATTTATTTTGTTTTCTAAACTAAAACCTCCAGCTATTTTCTCGCTTTCCCTAGTTGAATTTTTTTTTTCTATATTCTCTATTTTCTTGGTTTGTGTTTCTCTGGTTTCAACTTTTTTGGTTTGGGCGAATTGTTTTTCAACTGTTTTAGTTTGCGTAGCTTGTTTTTCAATTAGTGGTTTAGTAACAACTGCCTCATTCGCATTGCTTCTTGATAAGATATTTTTTGGTGGATCATTTGCAGTATTCATTTCTCTGGGCCTTAAATTATACTTATGTTGAAGTTTAGCCATTATGGATTCGGCGATTCCTTGATATGCAAACTCTCCCAAGTTATTTATACTTTCCTCATTACTAAACATGGGTTCTTGGTCTAGAGATATTTCGCAATATTTTCAAGTTAAATGAGGTTCCTAGTCTTGATCACTAAGTTTGTTTATATATTCTTCTAACTCCTCGTAATTATCTATATCATCTCCTTTAAAGTTTTCTGACTTAAACGGAGCTTGTATTTTTTTATCTTCATTTTTTACTTGTCTCTGCCAGGTCTGAGAGTTGGGATTTATCCTGAAATATTTTCTAGCAAATGGATCGAGTTTAGCTTGGTCTAGTTCCATTCTAGAGATTTTATTGGACAAGTATTTTATTATCTTAGCCATGTCATCCATATTTTCCTCCACAGACTTTCTAGATCCAGAGGGTTCTGCTTGTTCTTTGAAGCGTTTAGATTCCTTGGTTCCTGTCTCAACCTTGGATTTCAATTTACCAGATGCCATCATGTTTGAATTGATCTCTATGGCGTCGTACTACATTCCTGTGAGGGTACCAAATCTTCTTTCCCTTAAAATTAGGGCGAAGTCGAGCTCAAAAGCTCCTACGAAAGTCACCTTCATTGTAGGTTGAGAGGGTTTAACTTCTGCTAGAATCTTATGATAGAGTTTGTTAAACCTCTAGGTGAATTCGAGAACCGACTCAGAATTCCTTTTTCTCAGAGCCCCGAATCTCGTTAGATAGTACAAGTGGTCTTTCTTTTCTCCCCGCGGTATTAAAAAGGCGTTTTCTAAATCATCATAAGACCTTAGGGATCCTACTGGGAGTCCTCGAAACCAGATTCTTACTTGTCCGTCGAAATTTTGCACTAAAAGCCTGGAATAAACATCTTCATGCTCGATCCCTAGGATATCATTGAATTGATCGAAAAAGGTGATGTGATCTGTGGCAATTAAATCTCCTTCTCCCGTAAATTTAGGTAAGTTCTTTATATAATTTTCGGGTAGATCATGAAGGACAGGGGGAAGAACCAAAGGAATGTATATGGTCGCTAATTTAGCAAAAATACTAGGAGGTGGAGGTTTCCTTGAACACCTCCCCCTCCGGAAGCACCTCCCCCTCCAACACTACCTTGACCACCTCCAACAACAGCCATTAAAAGTCTGGGGGATGAACTTCGAGAGTTAGAAAGAGGATTTTCAAAAACTTCTAGGGACCAAAATGGTGACCTTTCAGGTGCCTCGGGATGTGGCAAAGGGAAATCTGGAAAATGATCGTCAAGGGATGCAAAATCTAGAGGAGGTAGGAAAGGAAAACGTGGACTGGTTTCTTCATACTTACAAGATGTGTAAACAGGTGAACCGATAGGGGATAAATCAGGGTTTACAATATGCTCATCAGTGTTTAGGAGAACTGAAACCTTTACTTCTGGAGAGGATGAGGTAGACAAAAAATTAACGACAACGGGTATAGAAGAGGATCTTTTATTCGGTTTGTTTGGAGAATCAGCAAGGTCAAATTTAATCTTTATTTCGGGTACAAATTCCTCCAAGTTCTCGCGCTTAACCTTAGACTAGCTAGTTGAGGCCTCCGTAGATGGTTTTTGTTTAATATTCTTTTCAGGGGTTGGTTCTTTAGTCGGAACCTTAGTATTGACTTGTGTGGATTTTGGTTGGTATGTCTTACCTGTCAATGCGGTAGTCGACTTGAGGTATCCCTTTGGTAGTCGATTTGGTTCATTTGTTGGATGGTTGCCCAGGCTTCTTCTTTGCTTGTCTTAGAATTTTGTTGATTCTTTGTTATGTCAATATGCCCTAGGGCCTCGTGGATACTATCTCCTTCAACATCAAGTAGCCCTTTGTCTAGTGAAGACAATGCTTCTTCACAAGATTTATTTACCTCTCTGGCCAATCTTTTGCTTTCACCCAAATTTGTTTCCCAGGCTTTCAAAATTATGTCACCTCGGGTTTTCTCAGAAAGAGACAATCGAGGAACCTTTGATACATAATATTTTGGTATTAGTAAGACAGCCTCCTAAAACTTAGCCTGAGCTGCAAGGGCATCCCTTTCCTTGATGTAAATGTTATTTAGGGAAAGGTCTACCACCTGGTAACAACTTTAAATGGCTTCTACTTTCGTAAAAAGATCTTGTTGGGTTGATTCCATCTTTTCATGTATTTCCAGTGCATGAGCTTGGAAAGTTGTCATCTCCATTGTTGTGCTTTCATCCAAGTCTATTTTGGCTTGTAGTTGTGTTGACGGACAAATTTGACCTGCCGTCAACTGGAAGAATAGATCTGGTCTGGGGTTGTCTAAATAACCCAAGTCGTTTGGTGTAATCTATTCTGATGGGTTTAATGGCTCTGTTAGCCAACTAGGGTCCTAAAACAAGGAAATAAATAAACTAACTAATGCTAAAACTATAATAATATATAAACTTTAATCTAATTATTCACAAATACATTCAACAGAAAGATAAATATGAACATGCCATTATGTACATAGTAATTGCAGATTGCAAGTTTTTAGTGGATGCCTTGCAAAATCAATGTTTGGTCATTGTTTTCAAAAGTAGATAAAGAAAGCACATTTTTTATATTTTCTGTTTTCTAATCATAAATCTAAGAACTTAAATAAAATATGTTATGAATCAAGGATAGAGTGATGGTCAAAGCCAATCTAAAACTGTCATGTTTTGCTAATAAGTAAAATAACAGAGATTAAATGGAAATAAAGCTAACTTGAGATTAGTTTCATACTATTTCTATGCCTCTGTGCAATCCAAGATTCCAGTTGTCTCGCCTGTAAGAAAAATCTATGACAGGCTTTTACTGATGCCTCCCGAATAAAATCCAGGTATTTATTGACAACTAGGATATAAGAACGGAAAAATAGACATGTATGTCCAATGATATTATAATTATGAATGATTGCAGTAACATAAATCTTAATGTAAAGCATTCATTTTATCGATCAACTAAACATTATACATAACTCATGATATTAAAATTGATATAATGATCATAGTGATAATTTGTGGAACGACGAATTATAAACAACATTTAAAACATTGAATAAAATGGAACATCATATGTCATTAAGACTAAAGCTATAAAACACATTAATATTCCAAAATAAATGAGACAAAACATAAACGAGACAGCTTCACATTGGTCTAAAGCCGAAATGCTAAAAGTTGGTCCATTAAGTTCTGAAGATCATTTGTCCATAATCTGTTCCAGGCCAAGATGATTTGTTACTTACAAAATGAACATTCTTTAAAGTGACTTGAGATCACCTTCTCCTATCTCACAGGATAGGATATGATCTCATAAAAATCAAAAATATTACAAAAATTGTGGGCTAACAGCCACTCATAACAGAGTTGATTTTAATCAAATATTGATCAAAGTTTTGCAAAACAAACAGAAATGAAACTACTAATCATTCATATTCATAATCGAATATGTTTCCTCCAGATGATCGGCAACAGGATCTATTATTTCCTGAAAAACAAAACAAATTTAATAAGTTAGAGAATTACCCATAACTAATTTCTAAGTTTTATTTAAAATAGACTTGGCTACATAATCGAATATTCTATAACGAGTCTTAGTTTAGAAAACAAAATCAAATTCCAAATCGATTTAATTCAAAATATATAACATGAATAAACAAGAGAGAAAATTGTTTTACCATTTAAAAATTGGCTAAAGATGGGTCGGGTAGTTCATAATTTACTATCGCTTTGACATTTGTTGCATTTTTTATCACTATGTTTCTTGATCTCTTGATGTGTTTAGCTTTCCTCTCTGCATGCACTTTGAGGTCGAGATTTTCTTGTCTCAAAGATTCATTTTGAGTAGTAAGCATTTTAATATGGGCCTGAAGAATGGGTATGTCAGTGTAATACCACTCGATCCAATGGAAACAAACATCACATTGTACAAGAGGAATAGCAGGTCGATGAAGTGTACAATCTAACATGGATGTATCAACCTTATCTGCTATTTTCCCTTGATCGTGCCCAATACCAGAGAACCCCTCCCCACCTTTGAGGCATGGTGGAAAATTCGTCACAAAGTCGTAGGGTTCAGTAGGAACAATAACTTTCTTCCTGTAACCTTGACTATCCAGATCGTCTAAAACTAGAAAATCTTTTATTTCAAAGTCTGAGACCTCATCGACCTCGATCGGACTGATCAAGCTTAGATGAGCATCATTTCTGTTCCTCAATTTCCTTGAAATTAGGTGACCTGCCTTTTTGTTCTGGAACCCTAAGTCTGTGCATTTTTGTTTTGTTTGTTTGCAAGGTTTCTCAACATCCGACTTTACAACAACACTCAGGCTAGCATCAATCTTAGGCATAAGAGTTTAAATTACCTCCAATTCAACAGTCTTTTGCTCAGGAAATCCTATAGTTGAAGGCTTACTTGGCATCACTGCGTCTAGAGGGTTTATGTTAAAAGAGTTTGGTCCATTTCTTGAAATACCAATCTGGTTTTTAATTAGTGGATCACCTAAGTTAGGGTTTACTATAGGAACGGTCATGGAAAAAACATTCCTTATCAAAAACTTATCCCAACATTCGCCCACGGTTGACAAGTGATGAATCAACAAAATCTTAATCAATCCGTGGTGGAACAGACTTGAATCAACACTCTATCTCTTATATCTTTTGGACATTTTATAGAGACTTGTCAACAAATAAAATGGCATGCTTGATTCAAAACCAATGAAATGCATGAGTAAGCGAATATCATAGAGGAAGACCAATCCGTATCGACACTAACAAGTCATGAATTGTTTGAGAATCAACAATAGGCTATGCCACCTAGGTTTAACCAGGGAGATGGGAATACATTTTTCGCAACAATTGATTTTTCGGGATGTCATAAACAGGCTCCATGGTACTCCTTCAATTTGTGAGTTTTTGAACCATTTCTCTCCCATGGATGGAATCCCTATTGCTTCACTTACAAACCCCTCGATTAGCTCTAACTGTGTGTCCCCAATTTTTTCTCTGCAACCATCAAAGGTCTGTGTGAAAGCCTGCGCCACCTGAAGATTGTAGCCTTCAAATATTTTAAGGAAAACATCTCAGCCTTGGCTTTTTAAGTCCTCAACCGCATCGTCGTGAGAGAGTAATGCCTGACACCCATTCGGCTCCAAGCAAACGACAAGATCCATGACAAATGTGACCATAATGTAACATGGATAACTCAAAATAGTTTTAGGTTTGAATGGTAGGAGCGATAGGAACAAATCTGAATGGATAGTGGAAAAACGACCATAACAAAGCCTGTGTGTTATCATAGAAAAGGTAGTGGGAGAAAACACCAAGGGTTTGATCGTATATTCTTTATCATTCCTTGTAATGAGAACTAGGCATACATAGTACTGAAACCCTATGAATGCAATGAATGGCTCATTAATACATTGAGTCAGCGATGTGAGGTAAGGATGTGAGTACAACAGGCATTTATTCATTTGAATGTCTATTGATATAACCATTAAGTTCAAAGGGGACTAACCAATGTATCAAAGGCTCTTAATAAATTGAATATAAACTATCGACCCATACAATAATTAGATCAAAACCCCAAAACATCTAAAGTAGGTCGTTCAAACATTAGATTTAGATCTCATGTAAGCATGGTGACCTTCAAAAGGATGCATTCTAAGGCATACAACTTATAACACCAGGCTAGGTTTTATGTTTGATTCATGCTTACAGTCATGAATCAAACATAAAACAAAACGAAAACACAGACAATAAGAAATTAATCAAAATATTTCTTAACCCAGTAATTATCTCAAAATTCTCGAAGAGAAATTTTACGACATCGAGGTGTAGGCAGCTACAGAACATGCAATTTCTTGTTTAAATATGAAAATATTGTGGGGCTGCCAACAATGGCGACATATTGGGCGAAGCAGTTATCTCTGCATAAATTCATGTTAGGATAGATCAGCATGATTGAAACATTAAAGAACAGTTGACAACAAGTCAAGCATTCCAATCAAAACTCAGAAAATCACAGTCTAGTCTAGCGTTAGATGTGTTTATGTCCAAGTGCAATCTGGTGACAAATTTTAATTACGAGTGAGATGACGTTTAGGCAGATGAATCCAATACTGTTGACAGGGTCGTTGCTTCCAGCAGGCGTCCAGAGCCTTGGCAGGGATGTCATTTAACCCACTCTAACACCTCTACCCTATCCAAGAATTATCCATTCAAGATGAAGGACATTTTTACGATCAATTCCAACAGTTATACCTGATAATTTTCTTAAACCCGACATTGCTTCGTTGCCAGCAGGCATGTTCAGTACCCGACGAACTTGCCTTGGCATCATGCATGCATTTACCCGCTACCAGCAGACTTGTTCATTATCTCGGTGGGTTTACAGACACTTCCCACACTTTGCAATGCTTTCAAATATCAAGAATGTATTTACAGTTTGACATAAACTTTTATGATATTCAAGAGAGCGGGGTGATGCTGAAAATTTCAAATTTCGAAAAACTTGATATTTTCCAATTTAATTTCTCATTTGACAACCTTCATCATGATCTGAACTCTTAGTTTTATGTTAAGAAAAATGTCTCGAGGACAGGAAGACATACTTGAGTTGTTTTCTTTAAAAACAGGGACAGCGTTAAGAGTTTTAATAATGATCGTATCTTCTCGTGATTGTAAAGAGAAACCAGGAACACTATTTTGAACATAAAGTTTCTTCTGCTAGTCTAAGTTTTAGAAATTTACAGTATTGGTGCTTTGAAATGAACTCGACTGTTGCTTTAGGATAAGATTTCTAATTTTCCTTTCATGAACAAAATGGTGACTCAGACATAAATTTAGCAACAAAAAAAAAATGGTGCTAGAAGGAGGGCCTGAATTCAATTGATGGCACGTGGAGGTCACAAGACTCCTCCCCCACACAAGTTGCTTGATCAATTCTTCATGTTGAGTGGTTAATTCTCTATTGGCCTGTGAATTTTGATACAGTTCATCCAAGTTAGTTTTGAGTTGTTGAATCTATTTTCTGTCACAGGCTCTGACCTATTCAAAATCCTTATTCATATGATTTCTCACATCTCGTTCCATAGTCATCATCTGGTCTTGCAATTTCCTTACCAACATATTTCTCTGTTTCAGCTGCTCCGCCAGATTTTCTACTGAACATTGATTTTTCATGGCAAAGGCACCTAATTTGCTTGTCATCTCCCTAGGATTTCACGATATCTATAGCTCTCGGTGAGGTGTTTGAGAGAACATGTGTGTTCGAATTTATGCTCTCACCAGCTGCTTTAGCCATTTTTCATGGTGCGATGATATCAGTGAACTCAGAATTGTGTTACTTGTTATAGGGAAACACGCAAGCTTCTTAGTCTGCTAAAACTATCTATTCTGCAAGAATGAAAATAGCATTCAAAATCAAATATCCTTATCCACCTTAAATGTATTGATTTTTTGAATACCTTCACTGATGATACATTCATTTACCTTAATGATAAAATCTTGGGTGACAATTTGCAATCTATATTGAAATCATTCTTGTTGATTCGTGATTAATGCCATTAATATTGGTGGTTCGCGATCGAGGACTTGGATGAAACAAGTTTGAAATTTCCCGAATCGCAATTTCACGAAATATTAATTACAAGATAATCTGGTTTAAAACATAATTAATCGTGTTTAACTTTAAGTGTTTTCGGGTGTTCAGACCTCAAAACTTTAATAGTAGCTCAAGATAGAATTCCTGAAGCATGAAACTGAGAAAGTTTTAATTACAAGATAATCATTTTTTAGCTTTAATTAACCTCGTTTAAGTTTGAAATGTTTCAAAGGTTCGAACTTCCGATAATTCAAGATGTGATGGATGATAAACATCTGAACCTTCGAAGTGCGAAGTTATTAACCGTCCCTTAATCAAGATTAACTTAACTAATTTTTATTTAATACTTCGGGATTTTTCCGCTTCGTGGATTTGCAAGTTAGTTCCTTATTATATTTTCGAAAGGACTTTACCTGTAGTGATGTGTCAAAGATGACGTAACTTTAGGTGATGTGTCGGGACTCAAGATGGTACATGTATACTATGACTAGGATTCTTCAAACACTTTTCGAGTATCAGAACTTTAAAGTTAAGACCTGGTGAAACGCCGAAGCTCTTAAGCGGCCTCTAGTGACTTGACTACTTTAATAATCAAGTAGCTCCACAACCCCGAAGAGCTTGAGATCGCCCGATCAATCTGAGGGATTTCATCAATGGCGGTCATCACACGTGCCTTAAGGCTAGAAGTAAATTTGATTTAAACATTTGAAAACCGAATTCTAAGTTATTTCAAAAGGATGAAGATAGAGAAAGTAAAGCTCAAGGTTTAAGATTCATATGTGTTCCAACAAGTAGCATCATCTATGATAAATGCCCGTACATGCCAATCTGGTCATTCTTTCATTCCCACATCAAATAAAGCTGACAAGCATTTACGAATATCATATGTAGAATTATGTGATGAAATCACCCAAGCCACTAGAACACCATTACGATGTTTTTCGAATACCATTAACATATAAAGTTGATACTATATTCAAAAAACATAAGTGTTAATACAGTATTCAACACATAAAAATTGATTTTAATCACCATAAAGAAATGAAAAGGTTAATTATACGCACCCCATACATATTGGTACTAAATGTGGAATCCATAGACATAGCATTGTTGTGTGAATACTTTACCATCATGGAACGCATCCAACGAGTTTGTATGCCTATAATGAATGGTATGTTTTGCACAATATCTTGCTTTTGATAGAAAAAAAAACTATTTGGAAACTAATTATACCAACATTCGACACTTGTTGGATCACTCTAATCCTTCATATATTATTTCTTTCTAATATTATGGTAAATGTTAGAAATATCCATCCTTGTCATTAAGTCATCCCGAGTTACCCCTGTGAATAACTCACCATATTGGTGTTGCACATYAGAGATGAATTTGTCCCAAACCATTGTGACATTAAAACCATCTTCAATCMTCTTTTCTACACTAGATCGTATATCAAAGGACAAATGTGGTGCATATTTGAATGTTTGAAGTCTACCCACWGCATTCTTCCCGTGACACATGCCATGAGATTGATCAATATTCCTACACTCAGTGTAYGTTAGAATAACATCATTTGGACGCATATAAAGTCGATGCATGATGAAATGACATCTACAACCAACTTTAATGCTTTGGTGTGGATTGTGTTTCATTTTTTTTTATCCATGTGGATTCATTGTAATCTCACCACCTGATATTTCATGTGTTGACTTCGGACCATATGCACACCAATAACTAAATAAGAACAATGATAACAAATTAGGAAACATGTCAACACAATGTTTTCGTAATAAAGTTGAATTAGAAGTTCATAAATATATTAAACAAATAAAGACTCACATGGCATATTCCAAACATGTGTTAATGCGGGCACATACAATCTCCTCCACTTCTTTAGATCGATTTGTATTAACAACAAATTGAGTGGGATATTCTTCATCTGATTGCTCCCCATTTATAAAATCTTCAAGTCGACTATATGGAATAATAGCAACTTGATCCCCTCCGATTTGGGTCCATGTTAGATCTTTAGCTGGAAAATATATCATATCTTCTGGGTCTTCTGTGTCCAATTCCATAATGTCTTCCCATTTTCCCATCTATAGAATACCTATACAAATTTTAGTTTTTTGGAGATCAACATTTATGGCATTAAGTTGTTATAAATATTTGTTAGTGATATCTAATACTAAATGTTACTCTACAATCCATTTTATGTGATCTAATGTTCTATAATATAAATGGCATAACATTATACTCGATCCATGGATGGTATTATAAGGTGAGATAATGGACGATATCTGTTGGTAAAAGGTCTGAGATAATCTGAATTTCCCGACGCTTGGTAAGTAATTCTCGGTGCTTGGTAAGTAATTCTCGGTGCCAATTCGAGCTCTATTGTTGAGCTTCTTCGGTGAGCTAATCCTTACCAATCGGTTGGTGGACAGGTTTAATTGCAATGAATGGCATGCCGCAATGAATTTGCTACCAGCTAATCCACGTCAATTCTTTGGTTGCGGCAGTAGTTGGTAATTAACGTGTCCAAAGCATATGGGGGATAGTCCAATAGCGTTGGATGGATGCTCATCATGATGCTCACCATCATCCATGAAACCATTCACCTACATCACAGTTTCATGCATACTTTTATTCACTTGGGAAACCATGCACTAAGCCAATCATTGGCTTAGTGCATGGTTCCCCAGGTGATGCTCACCATCATCCATGAAACCATTCACCTGCATCACAGTTTCATGCATACTTTTATTCACTTGGGAAACCATGCACTAAGCCAATGATTGGCTTAGTGCATGGTTTCCCAAGTGAATAAAAGTATGCATGAAACTGTGATGCAGGTGAATGGTTTCATGGATGATGGTGAGCATCATGGTGAGCATCCATCCGACACTATCGCACTATCTATCGATGGGAAAGTCTTATCCACCATGCACTAAGCCAATGATTGGCTTAGTGCATGGTTCCCCGGGTAAATAAAAGTACTCATCCAGTTGTGATGCAGGTGAATGGTTTCATGGATGATGGTGAGCATCCATCTGATGCTATTGCACTATCCCCCATATGCTTTGGACACGCAAGCCTTAGTGAAGGCTCTAACACTCGACCGCTAGCAGATAGAGAAGCTCTGACCAACTGCAAAGGGGACTGCACAAGATAAGGAGGGTAAGTAGGATACGTTTGCAGTAGCGTAAGCACTCTTCATACAATAAGGACAAAGAGTCTAATGTAATATTATTGAATAATATTTGGGTTCTTTGTGATCAAATATCATTTAACAAGGATAGGATAGTAGGATCAATCCCTGGTTGCAC
>ML781459.1:1028411-1046322 GCA_009831015.1 Picea engelmannii | reverse complement strand
GCCCTTTTCAGTGGAATACCTTCACCTTTGACTATCTCTCTTGGCAGTAATCTGTGAAAGGAAACCCTCATCTTGATCCTTTGAACCTTAAGACCTTTCAGAACCCCAGATTACTAGGGACGTCTCCCTTGGGATTAGCCACCCTAGGTAGAAAGAGCTCCCCATCGAGGTGACAGTGGGTGGGGAAGCTCCTGTTACGCCAGTTTGAGTCTTACCTCCAAGCTACTAAACCTACCCTACAAACTGAGCGATAACAGGTTGAACGAATGAACATGACACTCCTAAATATGGTTCGTTCCATGATGTTTTTCAAGAATGTTAAATTGATTTTTTGGGTTGATGTAGTTCTATGTGCAGTTTATGTCAAAAATAGGTGTCCATCTCATGCTCTTAAAAACAAGACTCCGTATGAAATGTGGCATGGCCACATTCCTTCGTTGAGGCATCTCAGGGTCTTTGGTTCCACCAGCTATATCTTGATTCCTAAAGAGCAAAGAAGCAAGCTTGATGTAAGGAGTCGAAAGTGCATCTTCTTGGGGTACACAAATACCACCAAGGGGTATCGTCATTACGATGAGACAGACAATAAATTTATCCTTTCTAGAGATGTGATATTTCTTGAATCCACCAAGAAAGACGAAACTATTGAGAGGCAGCTTGATCATTTGGACAGATCCACTCGTGTAAAGACATATCATGAATTTGATGATGAGATTCCACATATTGAAGGGGGGATCCCTATCTTTGGTCAATATATGGAATCTCCTTTTGTAGCACCATCTCCCCCACATGAAGAAGTTTATGCCACTTCATCAAAACCTGAAGTTCAGTTGGATGATGTGATCGAGAGGATTGAAAAGTTGAGACTTGATGAGAGCTCAGCACCATCTCAATCAGCCAAGTAACCTGGACCATCTCAGAAAGGTCCATCAAAATGGCTCACAAAAACACTTGAAAATGTTCATCCTTATGAGATCGGAAAGACGGAAACCAGAATGTCCTCAAGACGAGATGGAGGTAATGTAGATAATTCAAACTCAAGTGATGTCGATGAAATGCATGTTTCATATGATTGTGAGTTGAATTTATCTACTAATTATGAAACGACTTCCTTTAAATAAGTCACTTCTCATGATGAATGGAAAGAAGCCATGCAGAAGGAATATGATGCTCTCATCAAGAATGGGACTTGGATGTTGGTGGACCCTCCATTTGGAACCAAACCAATAGATTGCAAGTGGGTATTCAAGAACAAGTACAGATCAAATGGCTCACTTAACAAGCACAAAGCAAGGCTTGTGGTAAAAGGATTTACACAGAAAGAATGTGTTGATTATGAAAAAACTTTTGTCCCCGCAGCAAATTGGGCTACCATCCGCACTCTATTTTCCATTGCAGTGCAAAATGGATAGAAAATTCATCAAATGGATGGGAAGATTGTTTTCTTGAATGGAGACTTGAAAGAGAATGTGTTCATGTCTCAACCAGAAGGCTTTGTTGTGAAGGGACAAGAACATGCAAGCTCATCAAACCCTTATATGTCTTGAAACAAGCACCAAGAGCATGGTATGAAAAGTTAACCAAGCATCCTCTAAAATTGAATTTCAAGCATTTCAATCTTGACGATGCAACTTTATTTGTCAAGAAAATTGGAAAAATTGTTGTATATCTTGTCATATATGTAGATGATTTGTTGATAACAAGGAACAATGATAGTTACATTGCATCCATAAAAAAAGAGTTGAAGAAAGGCTTCGAGATGACAGATTTGGGACATCTTCGCTATTATTTGGGCATTGAGGTCATTCAAAATCCAAGATACATATTCATATCCTAGAACAAGTACATTGGAGAATTGTTGAATAAGTTTGGCATGGTTGAGTGCAATCATGTTTATACTCCAATGGAACAAAATTTGAAACTCACATCAAAAGAAAGGAATGAATTTGAAGATGCAACCAAGTATAGACAGCTTGTGGGAAGTTTTATCTATCTTATTACCACCAGACCAAACATTTCATTTGTTGTTGGGATTCTTTCCAAGTTCATGCAAAATCCTTGTAAAGGACATTGGTCTGCTGCAAAAAGGGTTATAAAATACTTGAAAGGAACTCAAGATTTTGGACTCAAGTACTCTAAGGTAGATGACTTCAACATGATCAGATATTTTGATTCAGACTTTGTTGGGAATAAGGAAATTGGACTATCAACTTCAGACTATCTCATGAGTCTTGGATCAACAGTTGTCTCCTGGATATCATGCAAACAATCAGTTCCAGCAGATTCCACAACAAAGGCAAAATATGTGGCAATTACAAAAGCGACGAAGGAGATTGTATGACTCAGGAAAACACTTGAAAATTTGCAAGAGAAACAAGTGAATTCTACTCATCTTCTAGTTGAAAATACTTTTGCAATCAAGTTGGCCAAGAATCCCAGATTCCATGATCGAACAAAGCACATCAACACAAAGTATCAGCTGATTCGATATCATATAGAAGCCAAGACTATTCACTTGAGACATTGTTCCATAAATGAGTAAATTGTAGACATCTTCACCAAAGCACTTGGAAAAGAAAAAATTGAGAAGTTTGCACTGATGCTTGGACTCACACACACCCCTTCGGATTAAGGGGGGGGAATGTTGAACACGTAATCCTTGGGATTGTGTTTTGTAACAGTAGTGTAAATATGAAGAATCGTAGGTGATAGGAAGAGTCATTCGTTAAGGAAGACCGAAAGTCATTTATTGTTGTATTTATTAACCTATCATGCTAATGCAAAGCACATTCGTGTGGAGTTATCTTTTTTGCCATCCTTGGACAGACACATACAAAACTGGAATTTTCTCACATATCATTTAATTGGATTGGTGACTTATCTCTCGAAGCTTAAAATTACATTATTCAAGAGATTGAGTAAGTGGTTTTCACCTCTAAGGCTCAAATCTGGAAATTTGCCTTTAACAAATATCATAAACTAGATTTAGAGTTAATCCACTAATTCCTCAATCGTTTTAGCATCTAAGTGGATTGTTATGAGATGTGCTAGTTCTACTAAGGATTAATCAACCTAAAGCATCATATCACTAAGTAAGTAAATCCTTCATGTTTCATGTGTTATATCTTTTGTGAGATTCATTTATTTCATTATTTCATTACTTGAGTAAATCTTTGCATCTCTTAGCCTAATCATATTGAAGATTTACTTAAGCTCTCTTTATTATCAATTGTGTATCTAAGAGATACCCCCTTGGCCTCTTAAGAGCTGACCAAAAGTGGAAGAGTTTGTATTGATGTGACAGTGATACAACTCCTATCCATTACCCCAAGTTTGCATCCATGGATTGGGTTTTTCCACTTAGATGTTAGTTTTAGCGGTAATAGTGCAAATTCACTCAAATCTTCCCTTTATATCATCAATTGAAGACAAACTATAATGAGGGTTGTACAAAGCTATGGGATGTGAGTCCCGAAGATACAGACTTGAATGCCCTTGATTGTTTGTTGGCTAACTCTCTTTGGGCAGTGCTTCCATTCACCTTTTTGTGTTGGGGATTTAGACGGTGTATTCATGCCTAGGTCTGGCTTGAGTGTGGTAGGTTCCTCTAGCTCTATTGTTGGCGGGCAACGTTGTAATCTTCTTCTACCTATGTCGCTTTGTATCATCAATTTGGGAAATCAATGGTTGTCATTGGAAGATGAGGAGGATGAAGACTATTAGTGGGATTAGTCTCTCACTCTATAGATGTTCACGTTTCTAGTTTTTTTATTTTGGGCTTGAGGAGCTTTCAAAATAAGCTCTGTTTAAAGTGATTGTCATTTTGGGGCTTTGAACTTTATCATTGATGTTTTGACATAATGATAAATGATAGTTGATATTAATATATGGCCCCCAATTCACAAATTTGTTAAAAAATTTATGAATCGTGATTATTGGATGTAGATTGTAATTTTTTTTTTAATTTCAAGTCACATGATGACATCTTGTTCTGAGTTTATCACTTTTCAATTACATTGGCATGATAACATCTTGATCTGATTTATCATCTTCCAATTAGTAGATAATAGAAAGTATGAAATTCAATTTTCCTGAAATGAACATCTAAAACTGAAATTTTAATTTCATTTTTATTTAAATATATATTTTATTAGAAAAAAATTACGGTTAGGGTATTGATTCCTTGATTCATAATTTAAGGACAGGGGTTGCACATGCACCAAAATCCTTGATCTGATTTTATCACTTTCTAATTACACTGGCATGATGACATCTTGATCTAATTTAGCATCTTCCAATTAATAGATAATAGAAAGTATGAATTTCAATTTTCCTGAAATGAACATCTAAAACTGATATTTTAATTTCATTTTTATTTAAATATATATTTTATTATAAAAAAATTAGGGTTAGGGTATCCATTCCTTGATTCATAATTTAAGGACAGGGGTCGCACACGCACCAAAACCCTCTGTTGATTCTGATCTGTACCCACCATTCCTATAACTTTGGTCCTCGGTAATCTACCACAGAAACACCAAGGATATCTTGGGTGTAGCAACAACAAACTAGCCCATTATCACCTCAGCTAGCCTTCTCTCACTTCAGGCTAGTGCGTGCTAGCCCTAGGGGGTTATCCCAAGAAAAACTTAGAACTATAATTTCCATTATTTAAGTTAAAAATTCATCGATGCCTTAGTCAGTAGGGTGAATGGAGAAAGAGGAGAAGAAAATCTGCAAGATAGATTACTTCATCCCAAACCTGTTGATAAAGAACATTTCCACAAAGAAACATTAACAAGAAAGAAAGCTATCTAATTGATTAAACATTCCACGTCGAAGAGTAACTCCAATAGTTAAAAGAGAACCTTGCATGACCAACCCTGAAAGTACAATTCACAAGCTGATAATTCCTCAGATCGACTTCTCAAGTTCACCAAAATCAACCTCCTAAGCTGCTGCAATATTTGCAAGATAGCAAGAGAAAGAGGGAGAGATAGATGAAAAGACTCCTGGGCCACCAATCAGAAAATCCTCACTCGCCTCTCCAGCTCTTATAGAATGAAAATGGGAGGGTACATTCAATGTCTCTCAAAATAGTAAAGTATAGATAAAGATAAGAATAGCAAATGTAACTCCAAGGCATCTTTTCTACTAGGGCGCACTTCTTCAAGCTTAGAAAATGAATGTAACTCTTCATATGATGTGCCCTCTTGCATGCTAGGAATAAGGAGTGAATGTGGTGTAAATCCTTCATCAATGTGCCCTACATGCATGACTGAAAATAGAATGTAACTCCCTTAAGTGCCAAGAATAGGTGATAATTTTGTAACTCCTCATGCTGCCATGAATAGGTAACTCCCTCAAGTGGAGTGCCTTCACCTTCTAGTAATGAATACCTGGAACAGGTCAGTAATAGGCTTTAAAGGATTGGGCCCACAGCTGGTATAACTGCCACTATATCAGTACCTCCCCTGTAGCTGAGTGGTGCACCCTATTTGCTGCTAAGGTAACTCCCATTGATGTGCTCTTCTCCTCACTGCTTTTATAATAAATGTTTGAATGATTATCCTAAAAATGGCCACAGGGGATGTGCCCTCAAGAATGCTAATGTTAGCCAAAAAACCACACTCTCATGCTGATAGTAAATCTGCATTCAAAAGATGTAAAGACGGCAAAGAAATCTCCTCAAACAAGCGCTCATCCACAGGCTGATCTCCTGAAAACAGCACTCATCCACATGCTATTAATTACTGCTTAGATCAGACTCAAATGGTTTCAAAAGCAGGCACCCTCTACTAGCCAATAATAATACCATGAAGACAGGCTAATACTCCTTAAGTTAGGTACCCTTCTCCATGCAAATTTCAGTCACAAAAGGACCAGCACAGTTAGTCCAAAAGTAGCACTGTAACCAGCAGTTGATATCATCGTACAAAGGTTGAAGAAGTTCCTCATAACAACTCAAATCTGCTGTTCATCCTCTCCCAATTTGCTACAAGCTGAAAATCATTTGGAAAATAAGATCTCTACTGCTGGTCTCATTATCTCTGTAATCAGCAAGAAGTTTTCTATTGACTCTCTCCCTCATGTTCCCCAACAGTTGCAACAGAACAGAAAGTCCAATGCTTTCGGGAATGTCTTCAGGAATCACAGCAAGTACTGGATTTAATACCAGATTTGCATAGGCAGATCCGGTGTTAACAGGTAACATATCAAATGAGCAGTTGAGGAAACGAGTGCATTCAATTGAACAGTTTGGACCACAAGCACAGATATAACATTATGGGATTCGAGAATAGAAATTCTGACCTGATATATGAAAGAATCCTCACCTCTAAGCTTGCAGACAATGCAACCGATACTTCTTTGTTTCTATTTCTCTACTGCATAAACAAACATGCCCATTTAATGAGAGGGTTCTCCAGTTAAAAAGTTGTGCATTGTGTATTGAGTGGTGGTGGTGTTGTCTATTCTTTATGTGGTTTGCTGTTACTGTTTTTTTCATTTTGAGTAGATTGATAACTTCTACATAGCATAAGCTCGGAGTATACAATAGAATTGGTAAATAAAATCTGTAGTTTAGACATATTGGGCAATAGAGCACTTGCCCACTGGAATACGGATCATTTAGTACCTATGATTACTATCTCCCTGACAACACTAAACTTACATTTTTGTTCCTTTTGGCGTCCATTCGGGTGAGAAACAAAGTGAACAGTTGAAGAATTAAGTGCATTCAAGTGAACATTTTGGACCACGAGCACAGATATAACATTCTGAGATTCAAGAGTAGAAATTCTGACCTGATATATGGAAGAATCTTAACCTCCAAGCTTGCAGACAATGCAACTGATTATTCTTTGTTGCTATTTCACTACTGCAGAAACAAACATTCCCATTGAATTAGATGTATAATCATCCCTATTACCTTCACCTGTACAGTATTCTACTATAAAAGCAATAACTAACTGTAGAACCAGAGGTTTCAAGGTCTCCTACTTCCGATAAGAATGAATGTGATGGATTTCCCATATAAGTTTGCCACAATTGTGGACCACAGTCTATGTTTTGGAGTTATTAACTATAATTTATTTCATGCTCACCAATGCAATTGTATACCCATCTTATCCAAGACATTTAACCCCAAATTCACTATTCCCATATTTGGTTTTTGCATTTACCCTAACAAAGTCCTAGGATAATAATAAATATGTTCAGACATGGAAATGTATTGATCTAGTTCGATTTAGGGAAAAATAAAGAAAACGATTATGCTTTTAAATTCTGTTCACTAGATCAGCACATTTAAAAAAAGGCATAAACAGATCTGAATTAAATTCTGAACATAAATAAAATTTGAGTGCAAAAACAAACTTTAGCTTACCTCCTGGCCAATGAAGAATGTACCTATCACATGTGTGGATGTAGACCTCTTTAATATGCTCAGAAAATTAGTTTAAGGTTCATGGATAGACAACAAACAAGGCTGTAGAAGGATGCTGTCCAAAGCTGAGACTGTAGAACTCAGCAGCAGCAAATACTCCACAAGTTGAGACAGCAAAACACCACAATAGGAACCACAGATGAAACAGCAATACCCTCCACAACAGGGACAGCAAAAACCTCCTCAGAAAAGAAGACAGCACAGGGATAAACTTTCACAAGAGGGACAGCAAGTAGAAAACACCGACAGAAGCCTCAGCAAGAAGAAAAAACCCACAGGAACTTGAACACAGGAAACAGCAGTCAATAGGAGAGGCCGCGGCACCTTCCCTTTAGATCTGTGGCTCTCTTAAACTGATATGGCAGCCAAGAAGAGAGGCCGCGGCAACCTCCCTCAGGTCCGTGGCTCTCTTAAGCAGACCAGCAGCTAAGGGAGGGGACAAACAGCAAGTCTGAGCAGTCTAGAGGAGGTCCGGCCCTCATCACCAGCAAACAAAATTACCAGAGGTAGCTCCCAGCCAAATCGGTGTCCAAGTAAACCTCAAATCTGAAACAAATAGTCCAAAGAAGGGGGCTGCACCATCACCAAGAGAGAGCAACTGAGGTAGCCGCAGCAATAGGAGAGTGAGGAGTGAGTGAGTGTGTAGAAATGCTAGAGGGTAGGGTTCCTTTTATAGCTAGGGAGGCGGGTTAGGGCTATTATAAAAAATAATTAAATAATTAAATAATGACAATTTAATTAATATAAATATGAATTAAATTAAAATAAATTATAAAAACCCCCCACCACATAAAACAAGAGGGAAAGCAAGACAACAAGCAAAGGGGGAACTTTAAGACAAACTCAAGGGGGTCCACAATGGCAAAACATGTCCACATGAGTCTCATAATGACATAAACTTTTATCATCACTGCATAAGAGGGCACATCAACAATGTGGTCATGTCCATCTTCATAGCCACTCCTAGGTTTCATGGACCATCCCAGGAGAGAGGAAGAAGATCACACATCAACACATCTTAGTATTTCACCAAGATCTACCTGGTCCAAGACCAGGTTGCCCCATAACACATCTGGGGGCCCTAGAACACATCTAGGGTCTTATCCACCAAGGTACAAGACCAAGGATAAACCCATGCATTAAGCAAGGGTTCCCTGAAACACATCCAGGGGCCCTAGAACACATCTTGGGACTTATATCAACCACCAATGAACACATCCAAGGATCAATCCAAGCACTGGACAAGGATTCCCTGGAACACATCCAAGGGTCCTAGAACACATCTAGGGCCTTACTGCTTGGTCCTAGACCAAGAACCCCAGTCATATACTGGGGGCCCTCACTAGGGTCTTTTTCCATGGCTCTTATTGCTTGGTCTCATACCAAGAAACCCCAGGAGTGTATTGGGGGCCCTAGTCCTCAACTAGGGTCTTATGCCATCCTCCCGGAGAATGGCTCTTGCAGCTGCACTAATTTCAACAGATCTAGCTATGCTCAGTACAAGGATATGATTATGCATAGTCTACACCTGAACATGAAAGGACCAAAAATAATGGAAATGTTCTTTTCTCATCAAAATTATCGAGTTATGGAAGACCTTATGCTCTTACCTGAGTTACTTCCACAAGGGTTGAAACTTGAACATGTTTGAACAGATTTTGTGTCACTGGGCTCGCATTGAGTGATCATCTTTTGCACTTTCAACCCAAAAAACATTCGACTGGCACACAATCTGCACCCTTCACTCCACAATCAGGAGTTTCGGCTATCAGATAGAAACAACACTTTGTTTGCATCCAAGATAAGCATGATAATCCATCAAATCACCAATAATCCCCACAAGAACACAACCCCTTGTTCCAATGATGGAAGCGGTTCGCATCTCTAACAACAATTTCTCGCCCTACAATTCTGGATATAAACTTAATAGCAGTGTGGCAATCACCACACACACGTAGATTTTTTATAATTCGGAGTGGTGTACCAGGAGGTGTATTGATAATCCCAAAAACAATGGCTAGCTTCTCACTGTGTTGGTAAAGAGAATGCTCCTTCTGCACCTGCTCCACGTCTTGCAGAACAAAATTTATGTCTGGCACATAGCCAGCCCTCTTCATCTGCAAAATCAATCCTTCCAACTTCTCATAGATCTCCTTTGTTTGCGGGTGTGATCTGTCTCCTACAACAAATGTATGAATTTTGTTCTTCACCTCAACCCAGCTACATCCTGGCTCCTTTTTAAGGCCCCTATCCTTCATCAATTTTCTAACCTTAGCTACATCGTCCCACCTGCCAGCTGCAGCATAGATGTTTGATAATAATACATATGTTGAAGCCCTATAAGGTTCAAGATCAAGAATGTGCTCTGCTGTATCTCGTCCTAACTCCAAATTACCATGTTTTCTGCAGGCACTAAGCATAGTTCGCCATACAAGAGGACCAGGTTCAAATGGCATTTTCTTGATAAAGTTATGAGCCTCTTCCAGGTATCCAGCACGACCAAGAAGGTCAACAACGCAGGCATAGTGCTCCTCTCTTGCTCTGATGCTGTATTCTTTATCCATAGAATCGAAGTAACACACTCCTTTGTCCACTAAGCCTATCTGGCTGCAAGCAAATAGAACACCAATGAAAGTTACATCATTTGGCTTCATGCCCGCCTGCTGCATTTCCTCAAAGAGTTGCAAAGCATCATTGCCATGACCATGCCCGGCATATCCCACAACCATTGAAGTCCATGAGAACATATCTAACTTGGGCATCTCATCAAACACTTTGCACGCACCTTCTATACTCCCACATTTTGTATACACATCGATTAATGTATTTCCCAGAACAACATCTGCCTCCATAAATCCATTTTTTAGGATATGAGCCTGCACCTGCCTGGCCTGTTCCAAAGTCGTTAGGTTTGCACATGCACTGAGAACACTGGCAAAGGTAAACTGGTCCGGCTTTAGCCCTGTCAGTAGCATTTGGCAAAAGAGTGTCAGAGAGTTCTCAGACACTGCGGTTTGAGAATATCCTGCAATTATTGCATTCCACGAAATAGTATTCCGTTCAATCATATTGTCAAATACTCTGCTGGCATCTTTAATGCTTTTGCATTTGGCATAGGCATCTATAAGTGCATTCCCTACGAAGACATCTGATTCAAATCCTGTTTTGACAATATAAGTATGAACCTGCTTACCCTGTCCCAAAGCCGATGCACCCGCACATGCGCTCAAAACACTGCCAAAAGTGAACTGGTTAGGTTTTGTACCTGTGTGTTGCATTTTATAAAACAGTTCCAGTGCCTCCTTGCCATGGCCACCGTGACCAGTACCTGTGATCATTGCATTCCATGAGACCACATCCCTTTCAGACATTTTGTCAAACACATTGCGTGCACTATCCAAATTTCCACATTTGGCATACAAGTTTACAAGGTTGTTCCTAACAAGAATTTCTGCCTCAAATCCAGTTTTTATGACCAAGGCATGGACCTGTTTGCCCTCTTCAAGAGCTACTAATTTGGCGCAAGCACTCACAACACATACAAAGGTAATGTAGGTTGCTCTCATGCCATTCTTTAAAAGCTCGGAAAAGAACTTAAGAGCTTCTTCCCCATTACCCATTTGAGCATATCGTGCAATCATCGCATTCCATGAAACCACATTTCGTTTGGGTATTTTATCAAACACTTGACGAGCAATCTCTATGCTACCACATCTGGCATACATATCAACAAGACCGCTCCCTACAAAAGCATCCCACATAAATCCAGTATTAATAATGTATGCGTGGATCTGTTTACCCCGTTCCAAAGCTTCCAGGCCTGCACAAGCTTTGATAACACTTCCAAACGTAAAATTGGAAGGCTTCCATCCTGCCCGTTGCATATCAGAAAAAAGATGAAGAGCTTCTTCTTCATTTCCATTCTGAGCACAGCCTGCGATTATTGCATTCCATGATACATCGTTTCGTTCAGGCATTTTGTCAAACACTTGTCGTGCATTCTTCAGACTCCAACATTTGACATACATAGTAATAAGGTTGTTGGATAGAAAAATATCAAATTCAAGTAGGGATTTGATAATGTGGGAATGAACCATTTTGCCCTCCGACAGAGTATTCATGTTGGCACAGCACTGCAGAAGCCATGCGTAAGTTTGATTTGCAAAATGAAAAATGTCGAGAGCTTCCTTCAGTCGTCCATTTTGACACAGTGCTGCCCGCGAATGGTTATCCGGCTTTTGTAATAGCAGACTAGCCGTGAAAGTGCTATGGGTTCTCAGATGCAGGTGATTCAATTGTTGGATGTCTGCTACTGCCTTTAAAACAGCATGCATCTGCTTCTTCATGCCTACCCGGCCCTTGCATTTGCATTATTATTATTATAGGAATTGATTAAGAGAAAGCCACTTCAGAATGCGTAAGAATATGAGATGAAATATTGCATGTCTAATCATATGGAATTGGAGTATCCTGCAATGCTCGGCTGTAAAGAACACAATAACATATATCATATATCCAATCCGGACGACTTTGTGTTTAGTAAGGTTGCAATCACGAAAATAAATATAGAATTTGTTAAACAAAAATAAATAAATATAGGGTGTGTTTAAGTACAACTTGAATGGTCGAATGGGTAGGGGTTAAAGTGCATTTGGGTTTTAATATCTAGGTTTTATGTACGGAGATATAAAAGGTTAGGTTGTATGTTTATAAATATTATATAATATTTATGTCGAAAGGCGTATACCTATTGACAATGGGCACAATTAATGATCTTTTAATTTTAAATTCTAATATGATGGCTAAGCATTGAAAATGCTGGCATATTCTTAGTCGTCCTCCAAAATCAATGTGTCAGATTTATTGTTCATAATTTTCTTGCATTTATGAAGGCATCCGTTAACATGTTTACTTTTTTACATTTACCTGATCACATTATAAATTTACTGTAAAAATGCTTAATTGTCACGTTCAAATGATTAAGGAGGATTAAAATATATGCAGGTCACGTTTATATCATTAAAAAACACTCTGCACACATTTCATTTTGGTGGCACTCATTCATTTTTTATATATGAAAGGTAGTTTGATGTCAAGACCTGCACACATTTCATTTTGGTGGCACTCATTCATTTTTTATATATGAAAGGTAGTTTGATGTCAAGACCTGCACGGATGTTTAATATTCACCTGTCTGTGTTGAAGTCGGCTCAGTCACTGCTCTTGCTCTGAATGGAACCTTTCGACGTTCTCCAACCACGAGTCGGTTGTGCTAGTTAATATTTTCTAAGAGTAAGAGTTTTAGTGATTACCATGATGGGATATAGGGTCTTTGGTAGATATCGGTGATATGTTGAAATTTATTTTTGATTTGTATGATTTTAAATTATTTATAATTTGTTAAGACATTATTTTCCTTAGATATAAAGAAATAGGTTAACGAAAATTAAGAGGTATTTGGTAGGACTATAATATATCTCTTTATAGATTATTAATGGATTATTTTAAGTACCCAGGTTTTGACACAACAATACAATTACACATTAGGGTTTTGAGATTGTATCAATAAAGGTTAGGTTGGTGACTTTGAGTATTGTAGGGTTTTCCTCTTTCGAAAAGAAAAAAATACAACTTGAGTGGGCCTCACAATTCAAAACATATGTTTCATCCTTACAGGTCATAGGTTTGAATTTGGGTTTTGTAAGTTGTGACCTTAAAAATACATTATTATTATGTTACATTGAATTAATTTTTATAGAAATTAATAGGTGCAACACTAACATAACTCATCCACACTAAGATGTAGAATGCACTTAGCTTCTCTCCATGCAATCATGATACTTGTAAAATACACCTAGTTTGTCTACTTGCTTTCTTTCCTAGTGATAAGACCTCCCCAAGTGTTCACTAAACATAGGTAGTGGATTCAAGTTGTGGCATAGTGGCTTGTGATTTGGGTCGCTACATCATTTCTAGGAAAACAAAGGGCGATAGTTTACTTGTCTAAAGAGTGAGCAATGTCATAATATTCTCCTTGTGAGTATGGGATTTCATCTATCATAATGAAATAAACATATATTGTTATTTGTTTTTTTATATAAATTATAATATTACAAAAACTCATTATTTGTTATTGGTTATATAAATTATAATATGAAAAAACAAATACATTTGTAGTACAAAACACTTAGATAAGAAAACAAAAGAAATAGGAGAGAGGAAGCATAAGTTGAAAAAGGTTTAATAGCTATGAGAATGGATTCTCATTTTTGAATGAATTTATGATTTTTTTTTTCGTAAGTAAGAGGTTTTATATATAAAGGGCCTTCAAAAAACCAAGCCAGAGGTACAAGAACCAGATAGTAACTGTACTGTAATTATTGAACTGCCCCAATAGAGGGGAAACCAGTTCAGCTAGCCGGATAAGTCGAGCATTGATAATTTAACAGTCTTTTAGAGCTAAACTAAGCTGACTGCAATGCAGCTAAAAAAAAAACATGTTAAAAAGTAAAGAACCCCTATGGGCTTAAACACTTGGCAGATAACCTGGCCAGGTGGCAAGAAAGGCCTCGTACCAAGGTTCCTCTTCAACGAGTGTCCCTTTGTTGTCCAACTGCATGTCATCGTCCACGTTGCTCTCGTCCCTGTTGGCAACTGGCGAGGTGGCTTGTAGCGCATGTTGTCCTGTAGCCTTCTCCACGTTCGTGTCCTCATGCTCAGCGTGCTCCCCAACAATCTCTGCAGAACGTTGCGCCTGGGCGTTTCCTTCACTGGTCTCTGCATGGGGTTCCTCTGCTGGAGTCGCGCCTATTGGGTCAGGGGGAAAAGCATCTTGGAGGGAGGAAAGAATCTGAAGGAGGGTCGAGATCTTTCCATCCGTGATCTACAGACGTAATTTAAGGTCCTCCATCCCCTGACGGAGTTCGAAGACTAGACTATAGAGAATAGTAAAACTTTCTTTCATCTACGAGTCAAGGATGGAGTCAGAGGATGGGCTCATGTTGTTTTGGGCCCTTCGAACAGGAGGTGGCTCCCCCATGGGCGGCCTTGAGGAGCCGGCTACTGGTGCGTGGGGAGGCTCGAAAGTTCTGGAATTTGGAGGGGCGAGAAGGTATCGTGAAGAAGAGCCCGACGAGCTGTCAATGATGGCTAAGCAATCAAACCGAGAGACAGGCGAGGTGGAGGAGGCGAGAGGTGTTGGCTCAAGTTGGAGAGGCAGTGAAGAGATCGTGGAGGGCGAGACAGAGGCTCGGGGCCGATGAGGATTCCATGGAGAGCCTCTTCGCGGCCGTCCCCTTTGACGCGGCATGAGATTCGTCGACTGAATGCAGAAAAAGACTAGGTGCACCAAGCAAAAGTAGAGAGCCTGGAGATGGGCAGGGGCTGTAATCACCATGAAGGTCCAGTTTGAACCAGGCCAGGGCCGCGGAGGGAGGAGCAAGTCGGTCCGCGAACGAGGGTGAGAAGCTAATACAAACGACAGAGCCATAGAGTAATTCGTAAAGGGGACGAGTGTAGCAGAATTAAAGTCGTTGCAACGACGTAAGGTCAATTTAATGCAGGGTAGGGGTGGCGGACGTTGGCATGAGCTCCTCACATGGCCCCCTGCCTCGTTGGCCTACCCATTCTTCCTCCTCGCGCCAGTTGGCTTGCACTAGCACCCCATCCGGGGGAATGAATTTATGATTATTACTTGTTATCATGTTTTTAAAATTTTTATTATAAACACTTATTTTTACATTTTAATTAGTGTTAATATTTTCTGGAAATGCTAGATAGTTCTCTCTCTCTCTCTCTCTCTCTCTCTCTCTCTCTCTCTCTATATATATATATATATATATATATATATAAGGAACGAGGGAGAAATATGCATTTGGGGATGCTCTGATACCTGAAAGGTTGTGTCTTTATTTTATTATTTTCTTTATTTAATTACCCTAATATCTTATTATTATTATTATATAACATTGTCTTTCTCTTTAGAGATGCTTTGTCCTCAAAGCAAGGGTAATGGAGGATGTTGTTGACGAAAATTTTATGTCTCCCAAGAGGCATCTCTTTTAATAGGTTCTTCCATTTAATGAGATACTCCTTAATTGCTCTGGAGTGAAATTTCTTCTCTCTGGTGGCAAAGATAACTTTTGGTTCTAATATAACTTTTCCTTCATCATCCAATGTAGGAAGTGATGTTTGTGTTGTTTTTGTTTTCCCAACACTTTCTTGAGACATGATACATGGAAAACATTGTGGATGTGGCTTTTATCTAGCAAATCCAACCCATAGGCTACTTGACTAATCTTCTTGATAACTTGATATGGTCCATAGAACTTAGGAGCTAGCTGGCTTTTTCCTTGTTGCTTCAAGGACAATTGTTTGTAAGGTTGGAGTTCCACAAGTACCCAATCTCCAATTTCAAATTCTCTCTATGTTCTATGTTGGTCGGCTTATTGTTTCATACAGTTTATTGTGATGTTTAAGTTTTCCTTAAGTGTCTAAATAACCTTTTGTTTTTCCTCTAATTGATCCATTACTACATGAAATTTTGTTTCATTCATGGTGAACTCCTTCCATTTAGGGGGTTCATGACAGTAAAGGGCCTAAAATGGGGTCATTTTAGTTAAAGTGTCATATGTGGAGTTGTACCACCACTCAACAAGGTGTAACCATTATAACTGCTTATTTTGCTTATCTATTACAAAACAATGGAGGTAGGCTTCCAAACATTTACTGAAAATTTCATTTTGGGCGTCTGTTTGGGCGTGGTAGGTTGAACTCTTGTTGAGGGATGTTCCAATTTATTTGAAGAATTCTTTCCAAAAATTCCCTTTAAATTTGGCATTTCTATCACTGACAATGATCTTTGAAAACCCATGTAACTTATAAACATTTTTGCATAATACTTTAGCAATTTGTTTCGCTAAATCTAATTTCTTCACTCCTATGAAGTGTGCATATTTAGTGAGTCTATCCACTACCACAAGGATTTCTTCCTTCTTTTCAAACACGGGTAACCCATTAATTAAGTCCATTGATATTTCTTCCCACTTTTGGTTTGGAATGTGTAGGGGATGGAGCAACCCTAGGGTCATAATATTTTCATTTTTGTTCATCTAGCATTGATCGCATTATGCTACATATTTATGAATATCTCTATTCAACCCTTTCCAAAAAAACTATTGACGTGCATTATAGTAAGTCTTGAAAAAACTCATGTGTCTTGTTGCTGATGAGTCATGGGACTCCTTAAGAACCTCAGACTTAAATTTTGAGGTCGAGCTTAGGTAGATTCTTCCTTTATACCAAAGGATGTCATTCTTCCATTCGAATTTGGAATATTGAATGGGATTATTGATTATGGCACATGTTTATGGATTCTTTGCTTATTCACATCAGATTTCATCTAGCCATTTTGAAACTGCAACTGAGACTGCAAGCGACGGAGACTCTTCGTACTTTCATGAGAGAGCATCGACTGTTGTATTGTCCTTACCCATTTTATGTAGTGTTTCCATATCAAAGGTGGCAATTTTTTCTATCCATTTTTTTTCTTCTATAGAAAGTGTTTTTTGTTGGAGAAGGTGTTGGAGATTATTGTGATCTGTACGTATCAAAAAATTTCTTCCAAGAAGATATTGTCGTCATTTGGCTAGGGTGTGCATAATGGAGAGCATTTATTTGTCATGTGTAAATTTTAAACATTATTTTTTATTGATCTTGTGACTTTCGAATGTTATAGGATGCTCATCCTGCATCAACATTTCTCCTATTCTGAACCTTGAAGTGTCACATTCGATTACAAAAGGTTTTGAAAAATCAGGAGTTGCTAATATAGGTGTTTTGGACATAATTTCATCCAATACTTCAAAACACATTTATGATTTATCATCCCATTGGAATGAATTATTTTTAAAAGGTCTGTTAGGGGAGTGGTCACGTGAGCATAATTTTGAATAAACCTTCAATAGTATCTCGTCAAACCCAAAAATCCCCTTAACTTGGAAATGTTAATTGGTTTGGGCCATTCTATAATTGCCTTAATTTTATTGGGATCTACCTTCACTCCTTCCTCTGATATTATGTGATCTAGATAATCTATTTCTTCTTTTCCAAAAGTACATTTTGAAATCTTCGCACAAAATTGGTTCTCTTCTAAAAGAGAGAGAACTTGTTCCAAGTGCTTGAGATGTTCATCCCATGTTTTACAATATACAAGAATGTTGTCAAAAAAGACTAACATAGACTTCTTTAGGTAGGGTCAGAACACTTCATTCATGGTTGCTTGGAAGGTGGTTGGAGTGTTAGTTAACCCAAAGGGCATCACAACCCAAAGGGCATCACCTTGAATTCATAGTGCCCCTCATGAGTCCAAAAGCAGTTTTCACCACATCTTCTAACCTTACTTTGATTTGTAGTATCCTGACCTCAAGTCTAGTTTTGAGAAATACCTAGCTCCATGAAGTTCAT
>ML781459.1:985426-1025992 GCA_009831015.1 Picea engelmannii | reverse complement strand
TCCACATACAAGCATGGGTCCTCCAACCATTCTTCTAGGATAACTCAATCCGCAAAGTGTCTTCCCGTGAGGGCTTTCACCATAAGGGGACCACTTTGGAGTTCATCCATTTGTGCACCTTATCAATCATGATAAGACAATAAATCAATCATGATAAGACAATAACGAGTCATCTATACATTTTTCCAACAATGCATCATATACCAATGAAACCACATCGATCCATCTTCATCATGTATCAATGACAACTCATTGATCCATCTTCATCGTATCAATGACAACTCATTGATTCATCTTCATCTATGCATTCTCATCAAGGACAATACATATTATATTACATCAATCATCAATCAATCAATCCTTTGATATCAATCAATCACTTGACATCAATCAATCAAACCATTGACATCAATGACAACATGATCCAACACAATCTCCCTTTTAGGGGGTAGCTCCAAGGGCAGATCTTGGAATACCTTTTTGTGTTTTTTAATTAATTTTTGTATCTCAAGTTATTTGGTATTGACTAATTCGGAGGCTAGTATTTCCATTTGGTGGCATTGTAGCATATATGTTGGTGCCCCCTTTCGGATTAGCTTCTCCATCTAATGGGATTATACAATTTAGTTTTGGGGTGGTTGAAATCCATATAAGTGGTATCTTTCCCCTTACAATCTAAACTTTATAAAGTGTTTTTCGTGGTTAGTAGAGTAAGTGCCTAATGTTTGAGACCATTGGAATCCTAAGACTACATCTACTCCTCCCAAGGGTACAATGTAAAATCGAGATTATAATTTGTAGTATTGAATATGCAACTTAACCTTGTGGCATTTCCCCACATCTTCAATTTTTTTTTTTTTTTCCATTTGCTACAATGACCTTCATATTGGACATTGAATATATGAATAGATTTAATCTCATTGTGAGATACGTGTCAAAAAAATTGTGGATACTCATGTATCTATTAGGACCATTACATTGTTCTTTTTTATGTGCCCTTTCAATTTTAATGTTTGTGGTTGGGTTATTCTTGTTATGGTTGATAGTGATATTTGTGGTGCATTTTATGTTATATATACATAATAGTTAATAATCAAGATAATAATAAAATAAAAATGACCTTCCATAAAAGTTGCAGGGGCTATTATATATTGATCATGATAAATGTAATAAATATCATCATATCATTATTTTATCATTCAATTCATATTATATTTATGCCGAAGACATTTTTACTGTTAGGTTTTATAGAAAACATGTCCACTAGTTGACATGTTTTCCAAAACCACCATTCTTATTCACCATCTCATCTTTATTCAACTATACCACTAGCATACTCTCTAAACGAGAGAATGAGAATGTCAAAGTAATAAAAATAAAATAAATAAAACCTATAAATAAAATTTACAAATTTTAAGAAGGTATGATACATGAAACCTAAACTATAATCCAACTAATGTAAAATATTATTATTCCAAGTTATGATACATAATATTATTTTAATTTTATGAATTTAGTTTCAATTTTTTTTAAACCTTTTAAAAGGTACAATTATTTTTGTTTTTATTTTTATTTATTTTTATAAATCTTAATCATATTAATTATGAATCCATAATTTAAATGATTCTATGCTCATTTTAAATATATTTAAATTTATTGTCTATAAATTTAAACATCTTTATGTAATCATGAATAATTCTTAGTTATTCTTGATAAGGATTGAATATCTAATCTTAATACAAGTTTGTAATATATATAGACTCAAAAATATTATTGTATGAAGTTTGTAATGTATATAGACTCAAAAATATTATTGTATGACTTAAAGTGATTATAGTTTATTCTTCTTTATAAATATAAATATATGTTTTGATTTATTCTTGATAAGGATTGAATATCTAATCTTAATACAAGTTTGTAATATATATAGACTCAAAAATATTCTTGTATGACTTAAAGCGATTATAGTTTATGCTTCTTTATAAATCTAAATATATGTTTTTCAAGGAGAGAATGATTTTGGTTTATGATGTACACTTGTATTGTTTATACATCTAAATATTATTTTCTCTACATTGTTCTCTTATGATGCATGTTTTACACTCAATATACACATAAATATCATTTTGTCTCAATCAAAATTGTTTGTTTGTGATGCATGTTTTTCATTGTTTATAAAYTCAACCTATGTAATTTGGTTAGTTTATGTTCCTTTCATTTGGCTACAAATCAACATTAATTTAACTTAATGGATGGAGCATCTTAGATTGGATTCACTTAGTTTAATGTAAAATATTATTATCACAATTTATGATGTAAAAAATGACAAAGTTCTCAATAATATCATAATATCATTAGTAGGCATTACTTATTTTTGTATACCTTCTACACAACTTACAAATTCTTTTAATCCTGAAAAGGATTGATTAAAATAATAACCTTCCTATCTAAATCCCATCAAATATGAAAATTTAATCAATACAAGTTTGTAATGTATATAGACTCAAAAATATTCTTGTATGACTTAAAGTGATTACAGTTTATTCTTCTTTATCAATCTAAATATATGGTTTCCAAGGAAAAAATGATTATAGTTTATGATGCACACTTACACTGTTTATACATCTAAATATTATTTTTTCTGCATTGTTCTTTTATGATGCATATTTTACACTCAATATATACATAAATATCATTTTGTCTCAATCAAAATTGTTTGTTTGTGATGCATGTTTTTCATTGTTTATAAATTCAAACTATGTAATTTGGTTAGTTTATGTTMTTTTCATTTGGCTACAAATCAACATTAATTTAACGTAATGGATGGAGCATCTTAGATTGGATTCACTTAGTTTAATGTAAAATATTATTATCACAATTTATGATGTAAAAGAAGACAAAGTTAGCACTAATATTATAATATCATTGGTAGGCATTACTTATTTTTGTATACCTTGTACACAACATACAAATTCTTTTAATCCTCAAAATGATTGATTAAAATAATAACCTTCCTATCTAAATCCCATCAAATATGAAAGTTTAATTTTTTAATAAAAAAAATATTAATAAGTTCTATCTATATTATATGATATAAGTAACTAAAATTATGGAAATATAACATTCTTTTATCTTTAAGTACGTATAGTATAAGAAACTATGTTTGGTCATATAAAGTATTTGGTGGAAGAACTTCTTTAAGTACCACAAAATCATCATATAGAGGTTTGTTTTGCCCTGCTTTAAGCAGTTGGCCACGACAATATCCGAAATAGATATATTTATATCTTTTGAGGTCTAGAATATAATGGATTGCTTGGAGAACAATTCTCTGACCCTTAGTATGGGGTCATGTTTGTCCACTTGGGACGAAGTTGCTCATACCTTGCCAAGAGATAACCTGTAGAAAAAGAGGCCTTAGAAGCTTTAGAAACAGAGAAAAAGAAGGATGAGCATCTGTCTTGTATTCCTTGTAGAATGTGTGTAAACGGATTGAGTGATATTGCATCAATTTACTCATAGCAAGGGAAGAAGGGAGTCAACTAGGATTGCATGGTTGTTTGGGAGGTATTTGGCTATAATTTCCACTTGTTTTATACTCTTGGATGCAAAATTCAAATAATTCTTTCAGTTAAGCAATTAAATGAAGGAAAATAGTTTCACAATCATTAAAAATGTCTATTTAACTAGTTGAGTGATAGATGTTTGTGTCATGACCCTGTAAAAACATGTAAACAATTTGGGTATATTTCACATGTTGGGTTTTAAGAACTATTGGGCTTCTGCTTCATCATTGTATGTGCTTATCGTAATTACAGGGCTTTGGATCTCGTGAAGATACAATCTTCTGTGGTGTTTTTGATGGCCAGGGTCCATATGGACATTTGGTGTCAAGAAGAGTCAGAGACTCATTACCTTCAACTCTAATAGATCAATGGCACAAGCTTATTTCAAAGGAATATAACTTTTCCAAGGGGAGCATGTTTGAGAATCCTGATGAAGAGAGCGAAAGCAAATGAAAATATGATTATGGTTCTTGCAAGGATGAATCACAAATGTTCGCCATATGGAAGGAGTCACATCTCAGAGCTTTTAAAGTTATGGATAAAGAGCTCAAATTGCATCCTACTTTGGATTGCTTGTGCAGTGGAACAACTGTTGTAACCATTGTTAAGCATGAAAGACATTAGTCAGTTGAATAATCATCAAATAAAACATACATTTTATTGCATTTATGGATTCTGATCTCAAGAATTTTTTTTGTTCGTTGATATTGTGTCGTTGATAAGGGGGGTGCTTAGATCTCCTGTGTGGAAATCGGGAATAAAAAAACTAAATCCACTATAATAATGGATTTCCCATAAAGAACTCTTTGAAAACACATAGTTAGTTCCATTCTACTTATCCTTTGGCATTTCCGCAAAAGGTGCCAAAGAAAAATAAAAGAAAAGGGAAAAAAAGAGGTAGACCAACCAACTGAATAAAAAGTTAAATGAATAGCTTAATCGCCTGCAATGATTATTGTTCACCTTAGAAGCTTGGTCATATCATTTTGTGAGCTTGCCGAACAAAAAAACCACTAACATTACCAGAACATAATTGTGCAAAATTCTTCAAACGACCTTCACAAGCTCAAGGATTCTATGTGCTACTGAAAATATGCAGTATTATTGAGCACTCAAATTGTAAAACTCAGCATAAAGTTCGACAATTTAAGTTTATTTAAGAGTTTTTACTTTTAATTTCCCAACCAGGGGCCATGGAGTCATCTCCATGCATCTTTTCCAGACTTCTCGAGAATACAAAACTAGATTTAATTTTATCTAGCACAACAAATCAATGATTCCCTTTAAAAAGTCCAGATTCCCCATAAATTGTTGAAAATTCAAGCATACTACATGCAAAAAAAAAGTGTTGCCGATTAATTTTGTAAAGAGTATTCTTTATTTGAAAGCATGACGGTAAGGAAATATTCTTACCAGCACAGATTATCCAAAAAGAAGACGACGATTACAATGTTGTAGCTCTGGAATTCTAATCCTCGAAACCCTAGCATTTCACAAGATAATAATAATAATCTATTTTTAAGGTCACGACCAAGTCAGAGACCAAATTGGTGTATGAGACCCCTTGTTTGTGGGACAAGGGACCCCCTTTGTCCAACAATTTGACTGGTAAAGTCTATGGAGGTATACATACCCTACCCCCTTCTCAATTTGAACTTGTAACCTCTTAAGAGGAAACACATGTTCTTAACCATTAAATCCACATATATATAATTTAATTTCATATTTAAAATTTTTTGTTTTTATGTACTTTATTTTTATTAAATATCTTATTTATTTATTATGTAAACATTAACATTAAATTATATTATAATTTCTAAGTATATTTACTTATAAAATCCAACCATGTGATTATTATATATGATTTTATTTTAATGAGAGTAAAGTATCAATTAGTATGAGTCGTTCCTTGGTGGAGGATAAGTCATTACATGACCATAATGACCATAAGTGTACAATATTGCTTCACAAGACCATTAATCATATTTATGCCAAAGCAATAATGTCCCACCATCAAGCAACTTTAATCATAGATTCGTAACCTAATATATTTTGGTAGATTTAGGCTTGGTTGCATGGAGTTTTACTTTATTTAAGATCTAAGATATTTAGTAGAATAAAATATAATTTAATAAATTTAGGCTGGGTTGGAAACTTTTTTTAAGATGTAATATCATTTTATGGTATTTTAATATTATTTGTGATCATTATATATAATTTGTTGGTGCTTTAGCACATGAACAACGAGGAGAGATACCTCGATTGGTTTCTGTCATCGATGTCCACTTTATAGTGGCGCGGAACAATTCTTTCAAGGAGAATGGGAACGCGAGAGCATGGTACGGGTTAAACCTCTYAGGGTTATCCATTTGATAGATTTATGCTTTAAATTAATCCTCTCACATTATCATCACAACGCACAGAAATAAGTCAAAACTACTTCCTAGATTCATAGTTGACATTTCGATTGGGAATTTCCAATTTTGGGCGTGCGGAAACACATTTGGGTGTCCATGCTTCCCCTCCAAACATTTTAATAATTTAGAATCTTGAGAAAAACAGCGGAGATGATTATAGATTCCTACAATCCAAGTTGGCTTGTTCCCTTTGTGTATTGCTGGCGGACTGAGAAGCCTCACATCCACAGCCAGTCGCCATGCGATTATACACAGATTTTGGGGAAGATCTTCGATGGAATCATCTCATAAAGGATTGTATTCATATTTATATTCTCCTTACCTTTCATTCCATCCCCATCAATCCAGTTCTCCTGTTTTGTTTTGAGAACGCGAGAATCCTGAAGTGATGGTCGGATCGTCGTCGTCCGTATTTTCTTCATTCCCATCAATCCAGTTCTCCTGTTTTGTTTTGAGAACGCGAGAATCCTGAAGTGATGGTCGGATCGTCGTCGTCTGTATTTTCTTCACTGGGGGCCGCTTTTCATGGATTCGCTTCCCCAATTTGGTTTAATGTTAGATCCTCCTCCGCCACTGCAAAACTTCTACTCATCCCAATCTTCTTACCAGTTTTGAGAACCGGTTGGCAACCGATCTGCAGCGCTTGATTTTCTCAGATGAGAAACGCTCGTATTTGAGTGCACGGTGGCTACAGCAAGTCGTGGATGTTATCTGTTTTTCTGCTTATTCTCGTGCAGAAGAGCTCTTTCCCCACGATATTCGCCAGGTTCTTGATTAACATGAAGGCAGAGGAGAGAACGGTACTGAAGAAATGCATGAAGTTATTGAAGAGAATGGGAGAACGATCAGTTGCCCTACAATCGGATGCGAGCTCCAGCGAACGCTGAGTTCGTATGCACTAGTAATCATATAAAAACAACCCACAGATTGATAGTAATAAATTCCAGTTCCACCGCCATCACCCAGTTCCACCGCCATCCCAGCTCAGTCATATCTCCCATTTTAAATACAACAAAGTGGGGCGCTGGCAGACTGGAAATGGATTTGATAGATCTTTGAATGAATCACCTGTTCACCTGTCTGTGTTCCTGGGTTTGTGTGTAGGATATTTATAGATGTAGAAAGATGGTCCTGGGTTTGTGTGTGGAATATTTATAGATGTAGAAAGATGGTTTTGGAAAACCCGTCAACTTGAAAGGTTTTCTTAAAAAACCTAAGACTAAAGAATGCCTTCGGCATAATTATGCATTAATACCATTTTCCACGTCATGAATACATGTACCTGTACCTACTTAAAGAGTAGGTTTTTCATAAACTTAGATAAGATTTTGTTCTACGGCATTTGTTGTCCGTATTCTGATAAGATATTGTTCTACGGCCTCTCTTTATGACGGTGATACGATAAAATCGGTTAACATTATGAGCTAAAATTGTGATCCAGTCTTTGGCGGCATTAGCTTGCCTTCCACGCTGCAAGGAAGAAGAAACGAATATTTACCCACATCGGTAAATCCGAGTCGCTGTAAAAAATACAGAGTTGGCTGGAGATGTTCCTTCACGCTGCAAGCCAGTAACCGGGGGCGCGGGTAAATAACCCTGCGCAAGCGGATAGCAGGGATTTGGACCTCCCGCAGAAGAAAGGTGAAAACGGGCCTTAACTGGCGGGATAAGCTGGCAGTTAATGCCTCCGGGCAGATGTCGAAGAGCCTTCCCAGATCTGTGTCGAGCATACCCATGGTTTGTAGAAACTTAACCACGGACTGGATAGAGTTTAGACTGGTGGCTGAGATTGAAGGGTTCTCCGGGATAGCGCTGTATGTGTCGACGCCAATGCTCTCCAGGTACGCCAGTTTTTCTCTCACTTCTTCGTTCACGAAGGGTTGTTCTCTTCCTTCATATTGATTTTCTTGATTCTGTTTTGGCCGGATTTTCTTGATTCTGTTTTGGCCGCCCAAGGAGAAGAGGAATGGAGACAGAGACAGTGGCAGAAACATTCTTCTTCTTGGGTTGGGGAAGTATTGGACGCCAAGAAGAAAAAGGGAAAGTGACGCCCAACTTCAAGTTCAGTTTGGGCGTTGGAGGAAGAGGGCAGGGGTAGAGGCAGTGCTGCATGGAGGGTTTCCAAATCCCCCTCCAGTCCAAATGGAGGATCAGAGGGACTTCTACATTCACTCTCTTGAAATTGTTGCATTCCACTCCCATGGCAGGAGTTTCTTCATATTTATGCACATGGGCATCCGCTTCATTCTCCTGTTTTTTTTCTACTGGATTGTCAGGTCTACCTTGCTCCCAGCCTCCTCTGGGCTTTTGTGAGGCCGAAAATATAAAATGCTTGTCCCCTGGTAACTACTGGTTCGAAGGGAGTAGGATAACTTGTCTATGATTTGGGGTTTTTTAATTGGATGTTATCGATTTTGTGATCTAATTTTTGTTGAAAAGCATTTTCAAATTTTTTAAAATTGTAAATTTTAATTGTAAAAATCAATTCAACAATGTCAAGATAATGCACTTTGGATTTTTTTTTAATTTGCAATTTCACAGAAAATAATTTATATCAAACTGGTAGAATGGAAAGGACAGAAATAATCTTACTTTTTATAGCTTTGATTAATTTTATGTAAAAAGAGTCATAAATGTTCTTTTAGGTTGAATACATGGAATAAATAAAGTTTTGAAAAGTAATTTGGAATTCAAGATACATATATTCATGAAGGGATCTATCTTAGTTCTGGGAAAATCCTGATAATGTTGAGTACATATATAATGTTGAATACATGGAATAAATGAAGTTTTGAAAAGTAATTTGGAATTCAAGATACATATATTCATGAAGGGATCTATGTTAGTTCTGGGGAAATGTTATGTTAGTTATGGGAAAATGCTGTATATTTGCATGATCAGGGACTTCGACACTGATGATCCCTTTATTAACGCTATCGATCCCTTTATTAACGCTATCGAGTTGAGAGCTCTCCAAAATGGCATGTATGGCCAAGCTAAACCAGGAACAATGTTGATTTTAAATTCAAGGAAGAATGGTGGTGGAAATTCGACGCTTAGGTGAGCATTCTGAACTTCATATGTTTCAGGTATACCTAACAGCCTCTAAGCGTAATATTGGGATCTCCTTTTTCCCATAATATTGAAGTAGAAGTATTTAGATGTGTTTCATATCTCATTTCTTGTCACGATTAAATGTTAAAAGGCCATCTAGGGGATTTAAGGAAACCTTTCACACCGATGCCAAATATGCCCAAAATAAGTTTGATATATTGTGTGCAATTGTGATATTTTTTCTTGAGGACTATAAAGCTGAATAGCTCTGTATGGTGAATTAAGCAGGTATCCTCAAGATAACTTTGACCGCATCTGGAGACCATATTCAGATATTGATGATTTCAGTCGGATAAGGTCTGTATTTTCTCAAGAGCCCATTTCATCAAACAATACCAAAAACCTTCCTCCATGTGCTGTCATGCAAACCGCGTGGGTTATGAATGTGGACGACTATGAATTCTCGCTACGAACAGACCCTTTGAGTAGATCATTACATTTGTTATATTTTCCGGAGATAGAGACGTTGAATACATCCAGATATTTTTAAGTTACCAGAAATGGGGAAAAGTCCCTCGATTTGCTTGCCGCACACGCCAAGCGCAAAATCTGGTTAAAGCCCACAGCAGAGATGTCTTTTCTGTATGGAAACTATGTCTTGAAGGGCGGACTGGGAAGGATAACTGAGAATACCGCTCAGAATGAGGGTGTTGTTATCTTTTCATTGTCCGATGTTCCCTTAGGGTTTGGGGTGGCTGCCAAATCCACTCAGGACTGTAGAAAGCTTGACCCTAATGCAATTGTTGCCTACCATCAGTCTGACATTGGCGAGTATTTGCGCATAGAAGACGAACTTTGAAATTGAGTTGTTCTGTGGGTAACCATTTTTTTTAACTAAATTTATGAATTATCTCCCTTTTTTTGGTGGAATGCTTACGAGGTTGGTTACAGTTTGATTTATATTGAGTGAAATAATGAATCTATCACATACATTCACCGTTCTTTCAAACATTTCTATCGTAGCCTTTATTTGAATATATGCTCTGCATTTTTTTTTCGAGCAAGGGTTTAATAGAAACCATTAAAGACAAGTTGCATTCCATATATCTTCCTTTTTTATGTAAATCTGCCGTTAAGATTGTGTGCAAGTAGATATAGGTTTCTTCATCAAACAACAAAAGAGAACACTTGATTTTCTTGTGCCAGTTGAAAGTTATGATGATTGATGGTGAACGTTTTCGGGCCGTTCTAGAAGGAAAACTATGGCGGCTATATATCCCTTGATATTGATTCTGGAAGTGCCTTTCTGTTTAGCTTCTATCAAAAAAGAGCATCATGCTTTTAGTCAAAAAATATTCTTTCTCCAATGTGGAGACCCTTTTATGCCCTACAGATTTGAAACGTACTCTGATACCACATGAAATGTGCTTGGATGTGAATCGGCACACAACTATTTCAAATATAGATTTGAATTTAAAAAATCGTAAGAAATATGAGATACCTTCAAATAACAAGACAACAAAGAGAGAAAGAACAAAGGGAGTGAGGGCACTTGCACTTCCAAGATTGGATTGCACAACACAATCCAATGCCGAAGAGAGATTGAGTTTCTGGAGATTAGAGAGTTGCCCCAGTTCTGGAGGAATGGTGCTGCTCAGTCTATTCATGGACATGTCAATGGAGCTCAAATTTTTGCTCTTCCCATTTTATGCCTTTTATCTTTTATGTTTTTGCAGAAGTAATGATTTTATGTTATTCTTTCTAAATCTGTGTATTTTTGAAAATGGAAGTCTCCTCGTCATTGTGTTCTTCTGCTAGCAATGGCAGTGGCAGGCAGCTTCATGTAATGATGTTTCCATGACTTGCTCACGGCCATCTCTTACCGTTCGTAGAGCTCTCAACCAGACTCGCACAGCTTGCCATTAACGTCTTCTTCGTCTCCACTCCTCTCAACATTTCCAAACTCAAATCCTTCTTCGACCATCACCACAACTCCCCAGGCAAAGTCCAGCCGGTGGAATTAGACTGCCACCAGTGGAAGGGCTGCCCGCAGGATTAGAGAGCACCCAAGATTTGCCAATCCATTTGACGCCTCTCTTCGACAAAGCCGTGGACGGACTGGAAGAACCCCCGGAACAACTCCTTAGCCAGATTTGTACGGACTGCATCCTCTATTCGTGCAATGGTGGGTTCCCAGGGCTGCCGCCAAGATGGGGATACCCACCATTTATATCCAAAGAAACACCTCTTTTCAGCTTTCACCTCGTGAAGCCCACTGACTCTACCGCTCGTCCTATACTCAACGGTTTTGAGTACTACTCAGTGTATGATACCGGACGGCTAACGTATTCACAAGATAGTAAGTGCCATACTAAACATATCATGCTTAAATTAGTGGTACTATAATTCAACGTCTAACTAAGCAGTTCCTAAAATACAGCTGAAGCTCTTCAAGCTATCAAAAAAAGGTTTGACATCAAAAATTGGATTTCTGATCCTTGCTTCAGTCGTTGGCAAGGAATTATTTGTAATGATAGCTCTTCGTCCATAAGAATTTTGGAAATGTAAGTTTAACACGACATTAATTGAAATCGAGAATCTAATAAAATTATAGGAAAACTTGTATCCAACCACAACCTAACCATGTTTGTTATATCTGTAAACCCTAGGATTTTAACATAGCCTACAGAGAAAATCTTGTTGGGTTGTTAAGAATGTCGAAGAGATGGGCATTGAGAAGGGGTCCAAGGTGTTTGCTCGAGTTTTACTTCGGTTGAGTGAGCTTAAAAGGGAAAATTTGAGAGAATTAGGGTTTATAGCGGAGGAAGTTGGGATTCTTGTTAGAAAGTTGGGATTCTTGTTAAGAAGTTTCCATCGCTCATGGGGTTGTCCGAGGATAGACTGCACAAAATCTCGTGTTTCTTGTTGAGGAATGGAAGCTTCCTTGAAATGATATTTTGATTTATCCATTAGCTCTAGGTTTTTGTAGGGAGAAGAGACTGAAGCTGAGATTCATTTCTCTCAAGCCCTTGATGTTGAAGAACACGTCTTCAAAGGTGGCTGAAAGCTATCCTTCAACGAGGTTTATGTTAATGTCAGTTAAGGATTTTCATCTCAAAATGGTGAGCAGGCTGCCAATGGCCACCTACGGGAAGGAGGAGCAAAACCTGTTGTAAGGGGCCCATAAACAATTTCTTACTCTGTCTGGTTGCGATGAAGCGGTACTCAGAGTTTACAAACATGTAGGAGTTCTTGGTTGCTTTGTTTGGCTGGAATTACCATCTACATTAAAGTAGTAGTATGATGAGATAGTTCAAGAACTTTATCCATTTGACGTGTCTAAGCAGTCATATAATGCCTTTCGAAGAAACTAAACATTTAACTTTACTTGAGAGAAAAAAATAACCCATGGACTAAGAAAACCTCACAAAGCTTAGACAGTGAAAACCCTGGGAATATACCTAAGTTTTCACTCATGGACTTATCCACCGTCACTAAAATGATTACTTATACGATACGCAAAGGTCGTGGATGGTCCATTCGCGAAAGACTTACGATGGTACATTAACTTATCAATTTGTTCCCTCTGCAGTTGCGGCGATGACAAGTTATGTAATGCAGAATCAGCACAAGCACCAGAATCAGCATAGGACACTGTGGATGTATGCCGACACAAAAATGAAGAAATCGGACAAAAATTTAGAAATGCCTTCATTGGAGCCATTTGTGCCACAATGTCGGCTATGCTAAGGCTCATCTCTTGACCTCTGAAGCACAGGGGTATTGAACCATTGAGGAGGTCCTCGATCCCTGTTCACTTTACCTTTTGGGCTCTATCCACTTTACCTTCTGGGCTCTGAAATTCCTCGAGCACAAGGGAGACCGCTAAACGACGTTCCAATGGCACTGGAAATGGTAATGAACACATATGGAGGAGATTTTAAACAATCTTGTATGTGGAAGGTCTCTCAATATTCTCTTTAGACACTTTTTCATATCTTCCAAGTAATGAGCATGCAAAAAGTTATCCTGCCAAATGGCAATCTCAGATTTTCTGGAGGGAATATTTTATTAAGATGGTACTCTAAAGTTTATTTTTTTTATAAAAAAATAAACACATACAACCAACTGCTTTATCTCTCAAAGTGTACAAAGCCGTGAGCTATAAATGGCCAAGGAATCTATTTCCCCAAGGAATCTATTTCAGATTTTCTGTAGGGAATATTTTATTAAAATGGTACTCTAAAGTTAATATCTTAATTTCTTTTATTAAGAGATTTCAAGTAAATAAAGTAAAAATGCTCACACTGTATCAAATTAAACGGTTTATTTACATGCGAGTGAATAGTAGGTATTAAACGGTTTATTTACATGTGAGTGAATAGTAGGTATTGTCTAATACAAAATTACAATGTTTTTTTTTTTGGTCTAAATTGTATTTCTAAATTTAGGAATGGATTCAATCTCCCAAAAACTCTTGAGACATTCAGATTATATATATTTTTAACCATTCAAATCTATGTCTTAGTTTAATTGTTTTAAGTTTTTGTTTTTTAACGAGTTTTTATAACTTATTTAGACATTAAAATTGTACAACTAAGTTTGTCCAGGAAAGGGAAACTTCTCGCAGAAGAGTAATCTCATCTATATCTATTTAAACATGACATTTCATCTCTAACATATCTGATCAAAGAAAAACAGTCTTCCTTACAAATTGTATGGAATAATATGGATTCTCATATAACTGAAAAAGCTTTTATACAGAGGATTTTGGAAAGAGTGATGAAATTAGCTTGATCACTGCATCTATAAGCATTCCATTTTTATGTTTTTACAACTATTCCAGCAACAAAGGAATAGTTGTCTAACGGCCACACGATAATTAAAGCATAGTATATGGTTTTTAATAATTCACTAATGCTGCAATTTGAAATCCGGTCTTTCTAAATTTCAATAGAACTTTTATTATCTTAAAATTAAAGTAAAATTAATTTGTTATGCAAAGTCACTATTTATCTAACTCTTTTTCAAGTCAGTTACCATTTAAAATATATTCAAATTAAAGTATGAAATTAGGATTAGGATTTTAAATGACCTAAAAATTTTAGATTTTGGTAAAATGTATGAAATTAAGGCATAATTTATTTTTTTCAATTTGTTTATAATTTATTTTTTTCAATTTGTTTAATGATAAAATAGCATTAGGGAAGAGTAGTTTTTTTTTGTTTTCAATGATTTGAGATATGTGTTTGAGTAGTATATATTTGAGAATGTAATTTTCATTTAAATTTTATATTAATTTTTTTTTCTTTAAATTTTAAATTAATTATAATTTTATTATAATTGAACTTTTATTTATAGAATTTAAATTTCATATAATATAGGGATGTTTGTTAATTGTAATGGAATTTAAATTTGTATAACTAAGAAACAAAATTTCAAATCAGTCAAAACTATGACTTCTTGTGAACTAATTCTGAAATCTGTAAAAACATTTTTGTTTTGGGTTGTCCTTGGATTTTAATAAGGTTTTGTTAGATTCTCAAACTAACTCTTCAATAAATTGACTCTTTAATAATAGTACCCGGGCATGTAGTGGAGAATACTATAGATATGATTGGACTTATGAAGAATATACATTACCGATGACAAAAGTTTAAGTACAAACCAAATCTGATCACCCTCTAATAATATATTAGACACAACTATTGCTAACTATGGAAAATATGAGTTCCTACCTCACTAAGAGGTCACATTCTAAAGAAAAAACTAAAATGAAAATTAAGAGTGGTTTGGAAAAGGTCATCATGCAAAGATAGGAAGTTTGTTTTTATTTTTGTTTTTTTCAAATAACATTGCAAGTATTGTGTTTTAAATATTAATAACTTTACATTAATAAAACTTATTTTGCCACTATTATGCTTTAAATAATAATAATTTTATATTAATAAAGCTTGTTTTAAATAATAATAATGTTATATTAATGAAGTGTGTTTTAAATAATAATAATATTATATTAATGGAGTGAATTAATATATTGATCATTATTTTTTATATATTATTTTGTGATAAAGCAATTAAAAAAAAAAAATTATATAAATTATCTTAAAATAAATCTAACTTTTAAGAAAAATTTTAAATATTAAAATTAAATTTTTTATTAATTAAATAATTAAATTAAATCAAATTTATAGGTAAGAAATCACATAATTCCAAGGAAAGAAATACAATATAATCACTTAAAGTAAAATACATTCTTGGATGGATCTTAGTGGTTTCAATTAACAATATTAATATGAAAACTTTCCTCAAATCACTTCGGCATATCCATTGGCCCGCTTAGGGGGTATGTTAGTTTATCCAGTATTTATCTGTTCAAATCTTGCAACTGGTCATGGTTCTTCACATTTCAGTAGTATCAGAGACAATTCGTCCTCCATCTTGTTTCTTCCATATGCTGCTCTCTCCATCGTATTGACTATCGTCCACTATGTCTTGTATCATGCCCCATTTCTGCTGCGCCATGTACGGTCATCGTCCACCTTAGCACGTGCTCGTATTCTCCCATGCCTTGTACCCCGACATGACCTGACAGACCCCAACCTCCTGTGTATAGTCGTTGTCCACCTAGGCCCTTGCCCACAATATACCCCGTTCGTGTACCTTGTCCCCCACTGCCTCATTTTCTATTATCCTTGGCACCTGCCCCCTGATCTTATCCCATCATCGAACGGTTGTATGATTCCAAAAATCCACAACCCTTATAAAAATAAAAAATTAATCTATAAATTATTACTTTTTTATAAAAGAATCAACTTTATAAAGTTAATATAAAAAATTAACTTTATTTTTTTTTAATATAAGGCGTATATCAATTTAAACTCCAATGAAAATTGTGAAGAAATATTCACCTTCAAATACCATGAAGATGTTAGAATTAAAAGCCCAAATCGAAAAAATAGACCCAGAATGTGAGAAACTCTGACAAACACTCAAAAAGGAAATACAAAAAAATCGTGATGAGCTAAGAGAGGAAATAAGGATTAACAATGAGGCATTCAAACATGATCTAGCACAAAACCTTAAAGAAAAAATTGTTGCAAAAGTTGGGGTTGAATTTCGACAAGGCATAGTCGATCTAAAACAAGATCTTAAAGACAATATTTTCGCAGAGGTTGGGATTGAACTACAACGAGGCATAATAAACTTAAAACAAGAGATAACAATTGAATTGAAGCAAATCCTCAACGTTATAACACAATATCATGATAAAAAACATAATAAGCTTTTAAATCATGATATCACATAAACTTGTCAAAGCCTTAGGGGTTTGTGGTTTTTACCTAAGTCTGTATTTTTCCTTGTCTATCCTCCTTTCGCAGATCCATTCTTAAGTTTTTCCCTTTCGGCTTGTAGTTCGCTCTACATCTGCCCTCGACTGTTTGAACGACTTTTTGTTTCGTGTTGTCCTATTTGAGAAGTCTCGACCCTAAGCTTTCCTGTTTTCTCTACGCTGACCACTTCTCTCTTTACCTCTGTCACTGATCATTTGTTTTCTCGAATCCTCAGTCAATCGTCCAGGTAATTGTTCACATAAATCACATCCATAAGCACAAGCGCAACACTTAGAGCGGGTTGGTATGGACTTAAATCAAGCAGAAGACAGTGTTAACCTTTCAGCGACGAAGATCCAATCAGGATTATCGATCGACGACTCGCATTCTTTCGGAAGGTCAAAGTTGCGCGAAGGTTAGCGCTAGAGCGGGCCCAAAATAAAAGGTCGAACACATATTAAATTTGGGCCGTGGATCTCATTGGGAGAGATCAACGGTGGAAAATTATCACGAGAATCGGGAGTTCGAAATGTTGTTAAAGTTTTTCGTCGAGGATCTGAACTCCCGAGACCCGAAATCAACATGAGCTGTTGATCTTGAAGGGGACAGGTGTCAGTTATCTTAACAGATTATTTCAATAATGAAATACGCTGAAACTGTAAAATGCAACAGAAACAAGCTTGCTGGAATGATGGTGGCTTATCTAGAAGAAGAGATGTGACCGCTGCGCTCATTCACAAGAAGATCATTACAATGAGGCTCTGAAGGCTTTTTACAATAAACAGGAATGCCAAAAACCTTAGACATCCAAAAACCTAACTCTAGGAGATGAAACACCAAAAGTCATGTGGGTCCTGTTTGGGTAAGTTAGTACATTAACTTCCCAGGATCGTAACTTTTGCATACAATCTCCGTTTTAGGGGTATGATAGCCCATTGGAAAGGTATCGTCGAGGAGATTCATTTTTGGGGCCTCAAGTATGATGTAGGCTATATTTGAGAAGTCCGATACCGAAAAACCTTGATTTAGGCCCTCAAAATGGGCCCGAAAGTGAAAACCGCTAAAAATAGTAAATTGTCAAAATTGCAAAAAAACTGTTTTGAGCTAGTTTGAAAAGGTGGGTGGCCATTAATATCCATCTGGATCAATCCTCCCACCTTAGAAAGCAATGGTCTCCATTGCATTGAGTGTTAGAATATAGAAGATGGTGTGCTCGTTTTACCATTGACGATACCCTCGTCACCCAACCACAGGCCGAAGCCTCCCTCCGAGCACCTTAATCTTGATTAAAAATTCCTCCGGAAGCAAACCCTAAGCTAGATAGCCAAACAAAGGGCAACACATCTCTCCCCAAGGATAACGCAACACAAAACACTGATCAGATAGTCCCAAACCCTAGCCAAGAGATATTCAAGCCAATACTGAGAACTCGTTGTTGCTGCAGCTGCACCTGCTCTTCCTCCAGACCTGCGCACCAGACTGCAACTGCAGTGCGCACCAAACTGGAGGACTGCAATTCTGAGATGCTGCAAATGAGAACTGATGCCTTGTATTTATAGTAATCCTGCCAGTTTTGCTAAGGCTGACATCTCCTTCTGGGTATGTGTCTGTTTAGTATATTATTATTATTTCTGGCCGACTTCTTCTCTTAGAGGCTAATAGCCTAATATAAATTATCTTCTTGAGCCGACAAGGCTTCTAGGGTTATTAGTCAATTCATTAGGGTTTCTTTTGCTTCCTGGAGTCTTCTATTCTCGTCAGGTTCACACGTGGGGGTAAATACCTCCCGCAGCTACCATAATATTAACATTGAGTTCCCCCATCAGATGAGGAAATTTCTGATGAATTTGGCCTCGGGTGAGCCACTTGCTTTGGTGCAGGAGCTGCCCTGCTTTGACGACTTGATAAAGTTGGATACTTTGCTGTCGATTTCCATTGATCTATGTGTCCACAATCTGATCATTGGATTCCTGTTGGATTCATTCGGGGTTGAGCTCTGTTGGTGTCAGGTGTTCTGCTACGTCTGAGGTGTCCAATAATGGTGGGAAATAAGGGCGAAGGAGATCCACGTTGAACACTGGGTGCAGGTCAAAGAAATGAGGAATGTAGTTTAAAATCATTATCCCCCACGACCTTGGTGATGGTGTATGACCCATAACAGAGTGAGCGAAGCTTTTGATGGTGTCCTGTAAGGTGTTCTTTCTGCAAGTGCAACCAAACTTTGTCTCCCACTTGAAACTTATGTGGCACCCGATGTTGATCATGGCGCTGTTTGTACTTGTCATTGAACTTCTGTAGGATATCCTAAACCTATTGGCGGATGTGCTGGATCTACTCAATGAACTGGGTGGCTTTGTCATTTTCAGTTGGAACAGGAGATGAGTCGGTCGAGCCGACTGTAAGGGGAAGTGCAACATATATGGGACCCAATGGTTGGAATCCCAACCCCACCTGAAAGGGGTTGTGGCTAGTTGAGATATGCAGGGCTTGGTTGTAGCTATGCTGGACATAGGGAAAGCTCTCATCCCATGTGTGAAGGTGCTTTTAATTATACATGTGAAGGATATGCACAACCATTCGATTTACGACCTCCGTTTGACCATCTGTCTGGGGGTGGAAAGTCGTGGATTTGGTTAGCTTGGTGTCCCGCTGTGACCAGAGGCTTGACCAGAATGTGCTGAAAAATTGACCGTCCCTATCTGAGACAATGGTTTGTGGGAGTCCAAAATGTACCTAGACCCATTCAAAGAAGAGCTTGGTAGTGGCCTCTACTGTGATGCTCTTCTTGCAGGCAACCATAATCACTATCTTAGAAAAACAGTCAACAACCACAAAAACAGTCATTTCCTCGCTTGGTGGATGGGAGGCCCGACATGTAGTCCATTGAGATGGATTCCCATGGCCTGTCAGGAGTAGGAAGAGGGGTGTACATGCCCTGTTTCTTAGTGGTTGGTTTGGCAATAGGGCAGGCAGTGCAGGACCTGATATACTTGCTGACCTCCTGTCGGAGTTTTGACCAGTAGAAATGTTTATGTAGCATCACCATTGTCTTTTCGATGCCAAAGTGTCCTGCTACCCGACTGTAGTGGGCTTCTCAGATCAGCTTCGCTCGCTCGCTTGATGCAACACAAATATGGCCCAGACGACATAGCAACCCATCCTGAAGATAAAAATTATTGACAACTATGTTTGCACCCAACATTTGGTAGGTGGTGGCGAAGTTCGGGTTTGTCTCATAGAGTTGAGGCCATCTAGAGGTCTCCTAGCCACAAGAGTCTAGCACCGTGGTGAGTGCCGCCACTGGTGGTCTGCTGAGGCAATCAACGACGCGATTGGTGCTTCCTGTTTTATACTTGATGTTGAGGTGGAATTGATGCAAGTATGTGGACCACTTTTGATGCCGGTCATTCTCCAATTTTCCTTGTGTCTGCATAAGCTGCAGTGGTTTATGATCAGTGTGGATGATTGTCTTCTTCCCAAGAATGTAATGTCTCCACTGACGACAAGCTTTCACAATGGAGTACATTTCTTTGTCATATGTAGGGCACTTACGGACAACATCGGATAGTGTTTCACTAAGATAGGCCACGGGGTGGCCGTGTTGAGTGAGAACAACGTCCACAACATAGTCTGAAGCATCTATCTCGATCTCAAATGGATGTTGCAGGTATGGTAGTGAAAGTACTGGGGATGAGCACAAGCACTGCTTCAAATCATCGAATGCTTGTTGTTGGGACCGACCCCACGCAAATTTTGCCTTACCACCACCCCTAGTGATTTCGCTGAGGGCCCATGCAATATGGGAGAATCCCAACACAAACCTGCGGTAGAAATTGACAAGGCCCAAGAAGCTCCGAAGCTCAGTGAGTGTGGTTGGGGCTAGCTAGTCACAGATGACTTGGATCTTGGTTGGATCCACATGTACACCATGCCGATCAATGATGTAACTCAGGTAATGGACCCTGTCCATGCCGAAGGAGCATTTTTCCAAGTTGGTGTATAGCTTGTGCTGCCGTAGGGTGTGCATAACCTGTTGAATATGCTGCAAGTGTTCGACCCAAGTCTTGCTGTAAATGAGAATGTCATCCATATACACCACTACAAAATTATTGGTGAATGGTCGCATGATTTTGTCCATCATTCTTATGAAAGTGGCCAGGGCATTATTCAAACCAAAGGGCATGACCAACCATTCAAAAAGGCCTTCCTTTGACTTGAAGGCGGTCTTCCATACATTTGTCTGTTCTATCGGGACCTGGTGGTAGCCAGACTTCAGATCAATCTTACTAAAGTATTTCACCCCCGTGAGTTGATCAAGGAGGTCGTCGATTCGGGGAATTAGGTATTGGTTTCTCACTGTAATTTTATTCAGAGCCCGGTAATCAATGCAGAGTCGCCACATTCCATCTTTCTTCTGTACCAACATGATTGGGCTCTTGCAAGGTGATGAGATGGAACAGATGTGCTCCTTGTGGAGCAGTTATTCGATTTGTCGCTTTATCTCCTCATTCTCTAATAGAGAGCGACGATAGACTGGACAATTGGGTAGTTGTGCACCAGGGGTCAGATCGATAGGGTACTTGACCTGACAGTGCAGAGGTACCCTAGTAGGTGAGGAGAAGATATCTGAGTATTCTTCCACGACCTTATCTACTTACTTCTGCTGTGTGGAGAGGTCGGCCGTAGAGACCCTGGATGTGACTGTGATCTTTCGCTTATTCTGAGAGTGAATCATGAAGAACACAAACTTCCCCGTTTGAGAGATGACCTCCCTGCATTGTTTAGCAGAGAACAAGGAAATAACACTAGGTGGGACTACCTCAGGTATCCTGTACAATTTCCTTTTCAAAGTAATAATAACACTACGAGGCGTAGACTCATATACAACATGATGTTTCCATAAATAAGGTTGGCCCAAAAGAACATCACAAACTTTGAGAGGAGAAACATCACACAATACCTTGTCTTTGAAAGGCTTGATGTCGTATGACAGTCGACACTGTTGGCTGATGCGAAGATCGCTTCCTTGGTGGAGCCATCCAATGGTGTAGGGTTGTGGGCAGGGCCAACTGCTTGACGACCTTTGTAGAGATCAGGTTCTTCTGGCTACCACTATCAATGATGAAGTGCACTGGGGTATCTTTTACCCACATTTGCAAATGGAAGAGGCGTTCTCCTTCTTCTGGCTCGTCTGGTTTACCAAGCTGGAGCTTGGTGGTAGCAACAGTGGAACTGGGTTCCGCGTCAATGATCCATCTTCCCCTTTCTAGTTCTGGCTCAGAGTCAGACTCCACATCTGATTTAGAGGCTTTCACTTCTGCCACCAACGACTGCTTTGAGCGACAATCAACAGTTTTATGCCAAGGGATCTTATGGAAGTCGCACCACTTCCCGGTATCTTTCTTTGTCTTTCCAGTGTCATTTTTTGCTTGCGGCTTGGACTGGTTGTCCTGATACTATCCATCTTTGCTCTGTCCTTTGTTTTGTGGGTTGGGGCCGCCCTTTCCTGGTTTTTGTTCTGAGGGGTTCCCAGGCCCAAACTGCCGCGTCTTTTGTTTGAGCTTCTACTCGATATTGACGGCATATCAGTAGGCCGTGCCCAATGATGGGATGTGTAGAAATTCCATTTCGGTCTGGATGTATCTATGCAAAGCACCGCGATACTTGAGCACCAAATGTCGCTTCGAATCTTTGATACCCAGCTTGGTGCGCAAGGTATGGAAGATATTTGTGAAATCTGACATTACTTGGTCTCTTTCTTGTCGCAATGTGGTCCATTTGGTATATAAGTCGTCATAACTTCCAGCAGGGTAGTATTGTTCCTTAACAACATCCCTGAAGGAATCCCATGTAGTTGTGACTGTAAATAATGAGGGTTCCTCTGTTTCCTTTTGCTCACAGAACGTTTCCTACCAATCTTTGACACGGGGGACGACTTTGAGGAGTGCAAAAGTAATCTTTTCTCTATTCGAGAAGTTATGGACAGAAAAATACCCTTCTAGCAGATTCAACCATTTGTTTACAACATCTGCGTCTATATGAACTTCAAATATAGGAACATCGAAGTTTATTTGTACCTTGAAGGGGGTGGCGCCTCCGCTCGAAGAAGATGCATCGCCTGTTGGTAGCCGCCGAAGGATTTGCGCGAAACTATCCATCATCTCGTTCTTCTATTGCGTGAGAGATTCCTCAATCAACAGTTTAAAAGGATCTTCTGTCCCATCATATTTATTTTCTCCTGATATGAGAGGTCGCTTGGGCGTGCGAGAGATTTTGTCCTCAAGAGAAACAAGCTCAAGACCCAACTCTTTGTACTCTGACCTTGTTGGGGACATGCATTAAGACGACAAGGAGAAGACCGCTATGATACCACTGATCCGGATTTTATTAGCAGAACGAAATGAATACATATTATTAATAGATTCTTAACACAAAATAATAGAGATACAGTAAAACTGGTTTTCTATTCAATAATGAAATAAGTTGAAACTGTAAAATGTAGCAGAAACAAGCTTGCTGGAATGGTGGTGGCTTATCTCTGAGAAGAGATGTGATGGCTGAACTCATTCACAAGAAGAGCATTACAATGAGGCTCTGAAGGCCTTTTACAATAAACAAAAATGTAAAAAACCTACCCCTAGGAGATGAAGCACCAAAAGTCATGTGGGCCTCGTTTGGGTAAGTTAGTACATTAACTTCCTCGGGTCGTAACTTTTGCATACGATCTCCATTTTAGGCATATGATAGCCTGTTGGAAAGGTATCATCGAAGAGATTCATTTTGGGGCCTAGAGTATATTGCAAGTTATCATTGAGAAGCCTTATCCCGAAAAACATTCATTTAGGCTCTCAAAATAGCCCCGAAAGTGAAAACGGCTAGAAATAGTAAATTGCCAAAATTGTCAGAAAAATGTTTTGAGCCAGTTGGAAAAGGTGGGTGGTGATTGATATCCATATGGATCAATCATCCCTCCTTAGGAAGCAATAATATCCATTGCGTTGAGTTCCCCCATCATATGAGGAAATTTCTGCTGAATTTGACCCCGAATGAGCCACTTGCCTTGGTGCAGGAGTTGCCCTGCTTTGACGACTCGATAAAGCTGGATCCTTTGCTGTTGGGTTCCCTTGATCTGTGTGTCCACAATATGATTTCTAGATTCCTATTGGATGCAGTGGGGGTTGAGCTCTGTTGGTGTCAAGGGTTCTGCTACGTCTGAGGTGTCTAATAATGGTGGGAAATAAGGGCGAAGGAGATCCACGTTGAACACTGGGTGTAGGCCAAGGAAATGAGGAATGTTGAGATCAAAAGAATTATCCCCCATGGCCTTGGTGATGGTGTACGACCCATAACAGAGTGGGCGAAGATTCTGATGGGGTCCTGTAAGGCGTTCTTTTTGCAAGTGCAACCAAACTTTGTCTCCCACCTGAAACTTATGTGGCATTCGATGTTGATCATGGTGTTGTTTGTACTTGTCATTGGACTTCTGTAGGATATCTTGAACCTGTTGGCGGATGTGTTGGATCCACTCAATGAATCGGGTGTCTTTGTCAGCTTCAGTTGGAATATGAGATGAGTCAGTCGAGCTGACCGTAAGAGGAAGTGCAACATTTATGGGACCCAATGGTTGGAATCCCAACCCCACCTGAAAGGGGCTGTGACCGGTTGAGCTATGCAAGGCTCGATTGTAGCTATGCTGGACATAGGGATGGCTCTCATCCCATGTGTGAGGGTGATTTGAATTATACATGCGAAGGATATGCACAACTATTCGATTTACGACCTCTGTTTGACCATCTGTCTGGGGGTGGAAGGCCGTGGATTTGGTTAACTTGGTGTCCAACAGTGACCATAGGCTTGACCAGAATGTCCTGAGAAATTGACTGTCCCTATCTGACACAATGGTTTGTGGGATTCCAAAATATACCTAGACCCGTTCAAAGAAGAGATTGACAATGGCCTCTACTGTGATGCTCTTCTTCCAGGCAACCAAAATTGCTATCTTAGAAAATAGGTCAACAACCAGAAAAACACAGTCATTTCCCTGCTTGGTGGATGGGAGGCCCGACATGTAGTTCATTGAGATGGATTCCCGTGGCCTGTTAGGAGTAGGAAAAGGGGTGTACAAGCAATGTTTCTTAGTGGTTGGTTTGACAATAACGCATACAATGCAGGACCTGATATAATTGCCGACCTCCTGTCGGAGTTTCGACTAGTAGAAATATTTCTGTAGCATTGCCACTGTATTTTTGATGCCGAAGTGTCCCGCCACCTGACTATAGTGGGCTTCCAAGATCATCTTTGCTCGCTCACTTGATGGAACACAGATATGGCCCAGACGACACAGATACCCATCCTGAAGATAGAAATTATCGACAACTATGTTTGCACCCAACATTTGGTAGGTGGTGGTGAAGTTTGGGTTTGTCTGATAGAGTTGGGGCCATTTAGAGGTCTCATGGCAGAAAGAGTCTAGCACCGTGGTGAGTGCCACAACTAGTGGTCTGCTGAGGCAATCAGTGACGCGATTGGTGCTTCCGGTTTTATACTTGATATTGAGGTGGAATTGATGCAAGTATGTGGACCACTTTTGATGGCGATCATTCTACAATTTTCCTTGTGTTTGCATAAACTGCAGTGGCTTATGATCAGTGTGGATGACTGTCTCCTTCTCAAGAATGTAATGTATCCACTGGCGACAGGCTTGCATAATGGAGTACATCTCTTTGTCATAAGTAGGGTACATAAAGACATCATCGGATAGTGTCTCACTATGATAGGCCATGGGGTGGCCGTGCTGAGTGAGAACGACACCCACAACATAGTCTGAAGCATTTGTTTCGATCTCAAAGGGATGATGCAGGTCTGGTAGTGAAAGTACTAGGGATGGGCACAAACACTGGTTCAAATCATCAAATGCTTTTTGTTGGGACTGGCTCGATGCAAATTTTTCCTTACCACCACCCCTGACTATTTGACTAAGGGCCTATGAAATATGGGAGAATCCCAACACAAACCTGCGGTAGAAATTGACAAGGCCCAAGAAGCTTTGAAGCTCAGTGAGTGTGGTTGGGGCTGGCCAGTCACGGATGATTTGGATATTGGCTGGATCCACATGTACACCATGCTAATCAATGATGTAACCCAGGTAATGGACCCTGTCCATGCCGAAGAAACATTTTTTCAAGTTGGCATATAGCTTGTGCTGCCGTAAGGTGTGAAAAACCTGTTGAATATGCTGCAAGTATTTGACCCAAGTCTCGCTGTAAATGAGAATGTCATCTAGATACACCACTACAAAATTATTGGTGAATGGTCGCAGGATATCGTCCATCATCCTCATGAAAGTGGCTGGAGTATTTGTCAAACCAAAGGGCATGAAGAACCATTCAAAAAGGCCTTCCTTTGACTTGAAGGCGGTCTTCCATACATCTGTCTATTATATCGGGACCTGGTGGTAGCCATACGGAGGTTGTCAATTATGAAGTATTTAGCTCCCGTGATTTGATCAAGGAGGTTGTCAATTCGGGGAATCGGGTACCGGTTTCCGTGAATTTATTCAGAGCTCGGTAATCAATGCAGAGTCGCCAGGTTCCATATTTCTTCTGTACCATCATGATTGGGCTCCTGCAAGGTGATGAGATGGGACAGATGTGCCCATTGTGGAGCAGTTCTTGGATTTGTTGCTTGATATTCTCATTCTCTAACAAAGAGCGATGATATACTGGCGCATTGGGTAGCGGTGCACCAGGGGTCAGATCGATAGGGTGCTTGACCTGACAGTGCAGAGGTACCCTGGTAGGTGAGGAGAAGATCTCTGAGTATTCTTCCATGACCTTATCTATTTGCTTCTGTTGTGTGGAGAAGTCGGTTGCAGAGACCCTGGATGTGGTTGTGATCTTTCGCTTATTCTGAGAGCGAATCATGCAGAAGACAAACTTCCCCGTCTGAGAGATGACCATCCTGCATTGCTTAGAAGAGTTCAGGAAAATAACACTAGGTGGGACTGCCTCAGGTATCCTGTACAATTTCCTGTTCAAAGTAATAATAACACTACAAGGCCTAGACTCATATATAACATAAAGTTTCCATAAATAAGGTTGGCCCAAAATAACATCACAAACTTCGAGAGGAGAAACATCACACAATATCTCGTCTTTGAAGGGCTTGATGCCATATGCAAGTCGACACTGTTGGCTGACGTGGAGATCACTTACTTGGTGGAGCCATCCAATGGTGTAGGGTTGTGGGTGAGGCGTTGTGGGCAAGGCCAACCGCTTGACGACCTCTGCAGAGATCAGGTTCTTATGGCTACCGCTATCAATGATGAAGTGCAGTGGGGTGCTTTTTATCCACATTTGCGAATGGAAGAGGCGCTCTCCTTCTTCTAGCTTGTCTCGTTCACCAGGCTGGAGCTTGGTGGTAGCAATGGTGGCACTTGGTTCCGCATCAATGATCCGTCTTTCTCTTTCTGGTTCTGGCTCAGAGTTAGTCTCCGCATCTGATTTAGAGGCTTTCAATCCGACCACCAATGACTGCTTTGAGTGACAATCAACAGTGTTATGCCAAGGGCTCTTATTGAAGTCACACCACTTCCCAATATCTTTCTTTGTATTTCTAGTGTCATTTGCTTGCGATTTGGACTGGTTGTCCTGATACCGTCCATTTTTCCTCTGTCCTTTTTTCTATGGGTTGGGGCCACCGTTTCCTGGCTTTTGTTGTGAGGGGTTCCCAGGCCCAAATTGCTGTGTCTTTTGTTTGAGCTTCTGCTCGATTTTTATGGCATATCGGTAGGCCATGCCCAAGGATGAGATGTTTATAAATTTCATTTCGGTCTGGATGTATCTATGCAGAGCACCAGTTGTCACTCCGAATATTTGATACCTAGCTTTGTGTGCAAGGTATGGAAGATATTTGTGAAATCTGGCACTGCTTGGTCTCTTTCTTTCTGCAGTGTGGTCCATTTGGTATATAAGTCGTCATAACTTTCGACAAGGTAGTATTGTTCCTTAATAACATCCCTGAAGGAATCCCAGGTGGTTGTGACTGTAAATAATGAGGGTTCCTCTGCTTTCTTTTGCTCACAAAACGTTTTCCACCAATCTTTGACATGGGGAACGACTTTGAGGAGTAAAAAAGTAATATTTTCTCTATTCGAGAAGTTACGGACATAAAAATACCCTTCTAGTAGATTCAACCACTTGTCTATAACATCTGCGTTTATATGATCTTCAAATATAAGAATATCAAAGTTTATTTTTACTTCGAAGGGGGTGGCGCCTCTGCTTAAAGAAGATGAGTCGCTTGTTGGTAGCTACCGAAGGATTTGTGCGAAACTATCCATCATCTCGTTCCTCTGTTGCATGAGGGATTCCTCAATCAATAGTTTGAAAGGATCTCCTGTCCCGTCATATTTCTTTTCTCTTGCCACGAGAGGTCGCTTGGGTGTGCGAGAGCGTTTTTCCTCAAGAGAAACAAGCTCAAGACCCAACTCTTTGTACTTTGACCTCGTTGGGGACATGCATTAAGACGACAAGGAGCAGAGCGCTCTAATACCACTGATCTGGATTTTATGAGAAGAATGAAATGAATACAGATTATTAACACAAAATAATAGAGATACATTAAAATTGGTTTTCTATTCAATAATGAAATAAGATAAAACTGTAAAATGCAGCGAAAACAAGCTTGCTGGAATGGTGGCAGCTTATTTCTCAGAAGAGATGTGACGGTTACGCTCATTCGCAAGAAGATTATTAAAATGAGGCTTTGAAGGCCTTTTACAATAAACATGAATGTAAAAAACCCTAGACATCCAAAATACTAACTCTAGGAGATGAAGCACCAAAAGTCATGTGGGCCCCGTTTGGGTAAGTTAGTACATTAACTTTCCGGCGCGTAACTTTTGCATACGATCTCCATTTTAGGCATATGATAGCCTGTTGGAAAGGTATCATCGAGGAAATTCATTTTGGAGCCTCAATTATAATGTATTCCATCATCGAGAATCCCGATCCTAAAAAACCTTCATTTAATCCCTCAAAATGGTCCCAAAAGTGAAAATTGCTAAAAATAGTAAATTGCCAAAATTGTCAGAAAAATGTTTTGAGCCAGTTGGAAAAGGTGGGTGGCCACCGATATCCATCTGGATCAATCCTCCATCCTTAGTAAGCAATGGTCTCCATTGCGTTGAGTTCCCCCATAAAATGAGGAAATTTCTGCTAAATTTGGTCCTGGGTGAGCCACTTGGCTTGGTGTAGGAGCTGCCCTGCTTTGATGACTCGATAAAGCTGGATCCTTTGTTGTCGAGTTCCCTTGATTTGTGTATCCACAATATGATCACTAGATTCCTATTGGATGCAGTTGGGGTGGAGGTTTATTGGTATCATCTTTTCTGCTACGTCTGAGGTGTCCAATAATGGTGGGAAATAAGGGCGAAGGAGATCCACGTTGAACACTGGGTGCAGGCCAAGGAAATGAGGAATGTTGAGCTCAAAATAATTATCCCCCACGACCTTGGTGATGGTGTACGACCCATAATGGAGTGGGTGAAGCTTCCAATGGGGTCCTGTAAGGCATTCTTTCTGCAAGTGCAACCAAACTTTGTCTTCCACCTGAAACTTATGTGGCACCCGATGTTGATCATGGTGTTGTTTGTACTTGTCATTGGACTTCTGTAGGATATCCTGAACCTGTTGGTGGATGTGCTGGATCTGCTCAATGAATGGGCTGGCTTTGTCAGCTTAATTTGGAACAAGAGATGAGTCAGTCGAGCTGACCGCAAGGGGAAGTGAAACATCTATGAGACCCAATGGTTGGAATCCCAACCCCACCTGAAAGGGGCTGTGACTAGTTGAGCTATGCAGGGCTCAGTTGTAGCTATGCTGGACATAGGGAAGGATCTCATCCCATGTGTGGGGGTGATTTGAATTGTACATGCGAAGGATATGCACAACCATTCGATTTACGACCTCGGTTTGGCCATCTGTCTGGGAGTGAAAGGTCGTGGATTTGATTAGCTTGGTGTCCAGCAGTGACCAGAGGCTCGACCAGAATGTGATGAGAAATCGATTATCCCTATCCGAGACAATGGTTTGTGGTAGTACAAAATGTACCCAGACCCGTTCAAAAAATAGCTTGACAATGGCCTCTGCTGTGATGCTCTTCTTGTAGGAAACCAGAATCACCATCTTAGAAAAGCGGTCAAAAACCACAAAAACACAGTCATTTTCCTGCTTAGTGGATGGGAGGCCCGAAATGTAGTCCATTGAGATGGATTCCCATGGCCTATCAGGAGTAGGAAGATGGGTGTGCATGCCCTGTTTCTTAGTGGTTGGTTTGGCAATAGCACAGACAGTGCAGGACATGATATACTTGCTGACATCCTGTTGGCCAGTAGAAATGTGATGCAGGAGCATCCACACCTCATCAAGCGAGCCAGCGCGTGGAGCAAAGAAAAGAAAGCTGGAGAGCACTAGCATTCAAACTTTGAAATATTTTGATATTTGGTGCGCCAAACATTAATGTATTGATGTGATGAAGCGCACTTGTACATTGTAACGGACCTTGAGCAGATAAGCTCTCGTCCTTAGGTAGCTGAGGCATTTATTAGATTTAATGCAAGTAGATAAATTAATTAAGTCTAGATTAGACAGTTTGGTTTTCGAGAGGGAAAACGGAATATAGGCACCCTCCTTTGTATTATTGTATTCATTTAAATTATTCAGCACTAGCATTGAGGAGCAAGGAGAGAGCAAAGCAGAGAACTGGTGAAGAATCCCCATGTACATATATTAAATTAATAGGAAAGTTTTGATTCAATTCCATGGCTGTGATTATTCTCTGTGTGTTGTTGATATTATGTTGTTGCATACTTGCTTCTTGTTATGCTTTCGTTGTATATACTGCATATGTAATTTCATGGCAGATTAGAAATCTGGGAGAGAGAAGAGAATGAGTTTCAATTGTTTCTCTGTTTGATCCAAGAGATTCCTACATAGAGTGCAGTTGAATTCCTCTGCATAGAGTGCGTTGAGAAGGCTCTACAGTTAAACTCTTGTTCTCCTCTGCCCAGAGTTGGGTTGGGTTATTTGAGCCGTGCAAGATAAGTGCAGGCCAAGGTTGAAGTCTCAGCGGTGATTCTGAGCTAAGGGAGTGGAAAATCTCTATTGCAGGAGAGTGCATGGGATTTGAAGAACTCAACACTTAGAGAGTCGTTGGGAAGTCGAGCACGGGAAGCGGCGTAAAGGTCTCTGAAGGAATCAGAGTCTACAAGCTCCGGAGGAATAGTCCCTTGTGATTCCCGGGAAAAAGGACCAGGAGAAGTTTGAGCAGGAAAAGCTTCGGAGCGAAGAACTCTTCAAGAGTAAGAGAATCAACGACTTGAAATTTCTGGGAAGAGTCGCGAAGTTCCATAGACCATTAGATCCAAGAGGAGTTGCGAGGGAGTTAACCCACAGGTGCGCGAAGAAGCACGCCATCGCATATCGACGTTCGGCGATTGGCAAGGTAAGAGTTTATCCTTTGAAATCGCGAGTAGCGATTTCCCGATTCAACGGGGACCGTCGTTCAGAGCGGGGACAGGTGGCACGAGATCCCACGGAGTCGACGTTCGGGGTTTCTGGCAACAGGGAAATGTTGCATCATGGATTTGCGAATCCATGAAGTTCCGAAGCGACGTGGCAGTGTGGGCCCCCAGAGACTAGTGGGATACATGTGGCGCAGTCTCGGGGAATCGACATCTCGGGACTCGGAGTTTAGAAAATCAGGGGGTTGACAACGCAAGTGGCGATATCCTGAGTGTTGACCATTGACCATCGGAGCTCGGGGTTCAGAGTTTGAGCACACAAGAACAGTGCTGCGAATCTCGCGATATCGCGAGACTCGATTTCCCGAGACATTTGGCGGGAGATCAACAAGAGTGTCCTGTGGGTGACTGAAGGTCCCGATACAGGATCGGAAGAGTAATACAACTCTTCGGGCCAGTGTGAAAGAAGGTCCTGGTGGAAGCGGCTGGCCAGCAGAGGCAGCCACAAACTGAACAAAGGCAGCAATATGCTGAGCCGAGGAGGCAACATGCAGAGCAGGGTGGCGGATATGCTGACGACAACATAATTCCTCGTACTCAAGGTAGAGGAAGAGGCCGCGAAGGAGTTATCACATGTTTCACATGTGGAAAGGATGGACATAAAGCCATGGATTGTCCAGACAGGAAAATGGACAGGGGAAAATCTCACATCACTGAGGCGCAGAGGCGTGATGCTGAAAACGAGGATGTGAACAACGGAAGATCGCTTGGAACGCTTAAGATTCTTTTGTCATCTGAGAAAGAGGTGGACAGCTCAGTGCAACGGAGCAGACTGTTCAGAACGACTTGCACAACCAAGGACAGAAAATGCAAAGTCATAGTGGACAGTGGGAGCACTGACAATCTCGTTTCGACTGAGATGGTGGAAAAGATGGAGCTGGAAACAACTAAGTACCCGAGTCCATATAAAGTCTCGTGGTTACAGAAAGGACACCGGGTAAGTGTCACTAAACAATGCTTAGTTAAATTCAAGATTGGGAATTATCATGATGAGATTTCGTGTGATGTTATTCCCATGGATGTATGTCACATATTGCTGGGAAGGCCATGGCAATATGATAGAAATGTTGTTCATGATGGGCGAATGAACACATACACCTTGGAGAAGGATGGGAGAACCCATAGACTGCTTCCAATAAAAGATAAGGAATTGAAGGCGGAAGCAAGCATCACGATACTTCTCATGAGTGGGAAAGAACTTCTCACAGAGCTGGAGAAGAATGAAGATCCACAATTCTTTGTTGCCAGGAAGCCGAGAATCGTTCTGACAAGCACAAGAGTGGATGACTTGCCAGAGGAGATTCAAGAATTGCTGGGAGAGTTCGCTAATATCATCATGGACGAACTACCTCGTTCATTGCCACCAATGAGGAGTGTGAGTCACTACATTGACCTCATACCAGGAGCAAGCTTACCGAATAAGGCAGCATACAGGTTGACACCTCAGGAGAACGAGGAGGTCAAAAGGCAGGTACATGATCTGCTGGATAAAGGACTGGTCAGAGAGAGTCTGAGTCCATGTGCTGTTCCAACAGTGCTAAGTCTGAAGAAGGATGGAGGTTGGAGAATGTGTACAGACTCCAGGGCGATAAATAAAATCACCATCAGGTACAGATTTCCACTGCCGAGAATGGATGACTTGATGGATTGCCTGAGCGGGGCAAATTATTTCTCAAAGATTGATCTCAAGAGCGGATATCATCAGATCCGGATGAGAGAGGGTGATGAATGGAAGACGACATTCAAAACAAATGAGGGTTTGTACGAATGGCTGGTCATGCCGTTTGGTTTGACAAACGTGCCAAGCACTTTTATGAGGCTGATGAATGAAGTCCTGAGGGAATTCATCGGTAAATTTGTGGTCGTGTATCTGGACGACATACTGATTTTTAGCAAGACGAAGGCTGAACACTTGAGGCATTTGGCCATTGTGATGAGAAGGCTACAACAGGAGAAGCTGCTGATTAATTTGAAGAAGTGTTCGTTCATGCAGACAGAACTCATTTACTTGGGTTTTGTAATCTCGGCGAATGAATTGAAGATGGATCCTGAGAAGGTAGAAGTTATCAGGAATTGGCCATCGCCAAAGAATGTTTTTGAGGTAAGGAGCTTTCATGGACTGGCTAGTTTCTACCGGAAATTCATTCGAAATTTCAGTGGAATTAGTGCCACAATGATGGACACTGTGAAGAAGCGGCACAAGATTTTTCACTGGACAACCGAGGCTGAGAGGAGCTTCAATCTGTTGAAGCGAAAGATAACAGAGCAACCAATTCTGGTGTTGCCTGATTTTCAGAAAACATTCCAAGTGAAATGTGATGCCAGTGGGTATGCTGTTGGAGGGGTCCTGAGTCAAGATGACAGACCTGTAGCATATTACAGCGAGAAGCTGGATGATGCGAAGCTGAAATACTCCACGTATGACAAAGAGTTCTATGCCATCATACAGGCATTGAAGAAGTGGAGGCATTATTTGATACCCAAAGAATTCGTTTTGTACAGCGATAACCATGCTTTGCAGTTCGTGAGTCAACATGATAAGTTGAACCAGAAGCATGCGAAATGGGTAGAGTATATGCAGAATTTTACATTTGTGATCAAGCACATTTCGGGGACTGCTAACAAAGTAGCTGATGCTTTGAGCAGGAAATGTTTATTGATGTAGGAGTTTAGAGTCAAAACCTTAGGTTTTGAAAATCTGAAAGATATGTATGCAGGTGATGCGGATTTTGCAGAAGCATATGAAGCAACTGAGAATCCAGTTCTCAGGGATCGGAGCCCGTGGATTGATTTTATGATCCAGGAAGGATTGCTTTTCAGGGGAAATCAACTGTGCATTCCGAATTGCTCCATGAGGGAGAATTTGGTGAAAGAAAAACACAGCGGTGGATCAGCAGGTCATTTTGGACATGACAAAACATTCGCCAAGCTGAGCGAATCGTATTATTGGCCAGGATGCGAGCAGATGTAAAGCGGTTTGTTGACACGTGTTAGATTTGTCAACATGCGAAGGGCCGAAAGCAGAACACAGGGTTCTATCAGCCGTTGCCCATACCTGAGAGGCCATGGGAAGCCATTAGTATGGATTTTGTTCTGGGACTACCAAGAACGCAAAGAGGGGTTGATTCCATCTTTGTGGTGGTGGACAGGTTTTCGAAGATGACACATTTTATTCCGTTTCATAAGACCAGCGATGCGACGCACATCACGAATCTATTTTTCAAAGAAATTGTACGATTGAATGGATTGCCGAGAAGCATAGTCTCGGATCGGGATACAAAGTTCATAGGTCAGTTTTGGAGGACACTCTGGAAGAAGCTGGGGACTGACTTGGAATTCAGTTCTGCTTACCATCCGTAGACAGATGGACAGACCGAAGTGGTCAACAGAAGTCTAGGGGACTTACTGAGAAGCCTGGTGACGGAGCATCATAGCAGTTGGGATCAGATCCTACCGCAGGCCGAATTTGCGTACAACGATTCAGTGAATCGGAGTACAGGTAAGAGCCCGTTTCAAATTTTGTATGGAACACAGCCGAGAGGATTTTCTGAGCTCAGGGAGTCAAAATAGGCTGAAACTAGCAACGCTCGTGCTGAAGAGTTCGCGGAGGCGAAGCAAGAACTTCACGCGGAGGTGAAGCAGCGACTGCTGAAGTCGAATCAGGAGTACAAGCGCAGAGCCGATCAGAGGAAGAGACAAATTCAGTTTGAAGTTGGTGACATGGTTCTGGCACACTTGAGGAAGGAAAGGTTCCCAAGGGGAACATATAACAAGCTCAAGATGAAGAAGATTGGGTTGTGCAGAGTCCCGAAGAAATTCGGGGAAAATGCATATGAAATCGAGTTGCCAGAGGGCATCGAGATATCTCCCATTTTCAACATTTCGGATTTATACCCATACAGGGCTGATGAAGCAGACACTGGAACTGAAGAACCAGTGGTCCAGTGGCAGAAACAACTACCAGTTGCACAGAAGCCTCATATGGAGTGCATACTGGATAAGCGAGCAGGAAAGAAAACGAGGAGAAAGCAATATTTTGAATACCTGGTGAAATGGAAGAATCACCCAGTGGAGGATGCCAGCTGGGAGACAGAGGCAATCATACAGAAGCATGGTCACACCGTGCAGGAGCTCATGGACAGGAGCCCATGAAAAACTTTTGAGCCGAGGAGTAATGATGCAGGAGCATCCACACCTCATCAAGCGAGCCAACGCGTGGAGCAAAGAAAAGATAGCTGGAGAGCGCCAGCATTCAAACTTTGAAATATTTTGATATTTGGTGCGCCAAACATTAATGTATTGATGTGATGAAGCACACTTGTACATTGTAACAGACCTTGAGCAGATAAGCTCTCGTCCTTAGGTAGCTGAGGCATTTATTAGATTTAATGCAAGTAGATAAATTAATTAAGTCTAGATTAGACAGTTTGTCTTTCGAGAGGGAAAATGGAATATAGGCACCCTCCTTTGTATTATTGTATTCATTTAGATTATTCAACATTAGCATTGAGGAGCAAGGAGAGAGCAAAGTAGAGAACAGGTGAAGAATCCCCATGTACAGATATTGAATTAATAGGAAAGTTTTGATTCAATTCCATGGCTGTGATTATTCTCTGTGTGTTGTTGATATTATGCTGTTGCATACTTGCTTCTTGTTATGCTTTCGTTGTATATGCTGCATATGTAATTTCATGGCAGATTAGAAATCTGGGAGAGCGAAGAGAATGAGTTTCAATTGTTTCTTTGTTTGAGCCAAGAGATTCCTGCATAGAGTGCAGTTGAATTCCTCCGCATAGAGTGCGTTGAGAAGGCTCTACAGTTAAACTCTTGTTCTCCTCTGCCCAGAGTTGGGTTGGGTTATTTGAGCCATGCAGGATAAGTCCAGGCCAAGGTTGAAGTCTCAGCGGTGATTCTGAGCTAAGGGAGTGGAAAATCTCTATTGCAGGAGAGTGCATGGGATTTGAAGAACTCAACACTTAGAGAGTCATTGGGAAGTCGAGCACGGGAAGCGGCATAAAGGTCTCTGAAGGAATTAGAGTCTACAAGCTCTGGAGGAATAGTCCCTTGTGATTCCCGGGAAAAATGACCAGGAGAAGTTTGAGCAGGAAAAGCTTCGGAGCGAAGAACTCTTCAAGATGAAGAGAATCGACGACTTGAAATTTATGGGGAGAGTCGCGAAGTTCCGTAGACCGTTAGATCCAAGAGGAGTTGCGAGGGAGTTAACCCGCAGGTGCGCAAAGAAGTACGCCATCGCATATCGGCGTTCGACGATTGGCAAGGTAAGAGTTTATCCTTTGAAATCGCGAGTAGCGATTTCCCGATTCAACGGGGACCGTTGTTCAGAGCGAGGACAGGTGGCACGAGATCCCACGGAGTCGGCGTTTGGGGTTTCTGGCAACAGGGAAAGGTTGCATCGTGGATTTGCGAATCCACGAAGTCCCGAAGTGACATGGTAGCATGGGGCCCCAGAGACTAGTGGGATACGGGTGGCGCAGTCTCGGGGAATCGGCATCTCGGGACTCGGAGTTTAGAAAATCAGGGGGTTGACAACGCAAGTGGCGATATCCCGAGTGTTGACCGTTGACCATCGGAGCTCGGGGTTCAGAGTTTGAGCACACAAGAACAGTGCTGCGAATCTCGTGATATCGCGAGACCCTATTTCCCGAGACATTTGGCGGGAGATCAACAGGAGTGTCCTGTGGGTGACTGAAGGTCCCGATACGGGATCAGAAGAGTAATACAGCTCTTCGAGCCAGTGTGAAAGAAGGTCCTGGTGGAAGCGGCTGGCCAGCGAGGGTTAGACTTGCATCAAAATGTTTCTATAGCATCGCCATTGTCTTTTTGATACCGAAGTGTCCTGCCACCCGACTGTAGTGGGCTTCCTAGATCAGCTTCGCTCTCTCGCTTGATGGAACACAGATATGACCCAAATGACACAACAACCCATCCTGAAGATAGAAATTATCGACAACTATGTTTTCACCCAACATTTGGTAGGTGGTGGCGAAGTCCGAGTTTGTCTCATAGAGTTGGGGCCATCCAGAGGTCACATGGCCACAAGAGTCTAGCACCATGGTGAGTGCCGCCACTGGTGTTCTACTGAGGAAATCAATGACGCGATTGGTGCTTCCTGTTTTATACTTGATGTTGAGGTGGAATTGCTGCAAGTATGTAGACCACTTTTGATGGTGGTCATTCTGCAATTTTCTTTGTGTCTACATAAACTGCAGTGGCTTATGATCAGTGTGGATGACTGTCTCCTTCCCTAATCAGGGGATCAAATTTTGCTCAAAAATTCAAAGTGCTCGGAATCTCTTCAAATCGAACAAGAGCATAGACCTCATCGTTGCGAACCCAACGCAACTTGTTTGGGTTCAAACAGACATCGGGAGCGAGAGATATCGCGATCTGTTCGAATCGTCAAACAGGTAAAAAAAGGACGCTGACTGTGCAGTCCGTACAATGTGTATAGGTTGACGTGACAGAGGCCGTACAAGTGACATGGAATGATGTACACTGACAGGGTAGCTGGTGATGTGGCAATCATCTATTGACAGATGGGGTTGAATCGCAATGCGACACGCGACATTTATTTAACAAATGATGTGGTTCCACGTGGCCCAGTCATGGGCTGCCACGTGGCACCGTTTTATTGGTTGTTAGTTCAAAACATTATGGACTTTGTGGGGTTCGAACCGTGAACCTCCTTCCACCATGTAAAGCCTTAACAAATTCTGCCCGACCAACATACCACGCGTTTGTTGTTTGCTATGTAAGTGGGTTAATATTCATTTGAATTTGAATTGTTTTAAGTTTGGCGCGGGGGTTGGGCCGGGGCTTAGCCCCGGCCCGTGGTTGTATCGCTTTACATATATGACCATTGGCCTATCATGCGTGCGGGAGTTTGCATTAAAAACGGAGCCCAACCCCCGGTTGCACACCGTATATACCATATGACCCCAATGTAATGGTTGGCGTGCATTTGTTTGTCAAACGGTTAAAGCCACGGTTCTTATGTGCGCTCATATGACTTCAACCTTAGCACGGGAGTTGGATTGACTTTGGAAACAGTTAGCCCTTTTATATTTGCGCGAGGTCACATGGACCCATGTGCCCGAGAGCTTGGCGGTTAGGGGCTGGCGCGCCCATAACCGTCCTACAATTCACACCGTTGACGCGGTTGTGTTTGGTGCCAGGTTTTTACGCTTTAAATAGCCTGTGTGCTAGGTTGAATGAACAAGAGTGCAATTTGTAGATGCAGAGACAACAAGCTTGAAGAGGAGACTTCCAGGAGGCTTAACTTCTTCATTTTTTGGCCAAACGAGGTGCCGAAAAAGCCCAGCTAGGGGTTTTTGGACATTCTGAAGCCATTGAAGCAGTCTATTGGTCATTTTGAGCATTGTAAAGCACATTTTTGAGCACTTTGAGCAAATAATAATAATGATTCATTGGAAGCTGCACCAGGAGATGTAGCCCAAGAGAGGGGTGAACTCCTTTATCATTTGCTGTGTTGTGTGTTTATGTTCATTGATTATGCTTCTATTTATATGCATCTTAAATGAGTAAATCCTATTAATAATGTGTTGCAAAGTTGATCCATTTGCTTTTAACACATAAACTTTACTTGCAAATATTTCCAAGTTTACAAGTCTTCTTCATTTTTAGATCAAGTTGGTATCAGAGCATAGGTTTTTGAAGACTTGATTATTTGTAAGTATTTGTTTTCTGATGCTCATAAGGTTGAAACTCACAAGAGGAGAATGTCAAATTGTGGAGCCAAGTTCTCATCCTTCAAGGAGAAAGAATATACAATCACCACAAGTTTCAAGGAGGTACTCACCAAGTATGGCTCATGAAGAAAGTCATGAACATGTTCCTGCAAAAGATGAAGATCTCAAAAAGGCTGTCATGGAAATGAGAGAGATGATGAAGATCTTAATGGAAAGGAATGCAGGGTTGCAAGGTGAAGGCTCCAACCCTTCCAAGCATAAGGGAGACAGTGGTGATAAAACTCCAAATGGAAATGGAGGGAATGGTGCTTCTCCACCACCCTCTCCTCCATCTTCTTCTTCTACCAATTCAAGACCTCTTCCAAATTCTCCAAAGGAACATGGTAAAAATCCTTCGCAAATTCCTTCATTAAAGCTTGATATCAAATTTGAATTGCCAATATACAATGGAGAAGTTAATGCTGAGAAACTAGATAATTGGATACATCAGATTGAGGTATATTGTAGAATACAAAAAATTCAAGATGATGAAACCAAAATTCAGCTTGCTTCTTTAAGATTGGATAGTGCAACACTCATTTGGTGGGAATCCAAGACTCAGGAGGACATGAAGAAGCATGGTAAAATTGTAATTTCTTGGAATGATTTTATTGTTGCAATTAAAAAACAATTTTATCCATTGGCATATAAGCAAAAGGCTACTATGGAATGGCAAAATTTTAAACAAGCTAAAGGACAGAGTGTGCAAAGATTTACTCAAGAATTTAGGAGAAGAGCTTTGGTTTTGGGAGTAGATTTGTGTTCTCAAGAAACTTTACTCAAATATATTGGATCTTTACATAGTTATTCGAGACATACTATACTCATGTTTAATCCTTCAAATCTAGATGAAGTTCGTGTTCAGGCTACTCATTTGGAAGCAAGAGGAAGGAATGACACTCATGAGGGTAACAACAAGACTTTTAGCCATGGAGATAAAGGAAAGAAGAAGTTCAAGGGCAATGGAAAAAAGAATGTTGTTGTTAAGAAAGAGGGAGAAAAATTCACATGTAAACGTTGTTCAAAAGATGGCCATGATGAAGACCATTGTTGGAAACTTCATCCTGAAAGAAGACCAAAAAAGTTTGGCAACAACAACAAAGGGAAGTCAAAGACTGCTGCAACCGTTCAACATGATTTAGGTTCTGATTCGGGTGATGAAACAAAGATCACAACGATGGGTTATCAAGGTAATGGTTCTAATGCAAGTACTAGTTCTTCAAGTAATATCAATGTAACTTGACAAGAAAAAGAGAGAATTGAACTTTTTCACATAAGGTTTGTTTCAAAGCATACTAAGATAGATACTCTATTTGATACTGGATCTCAAACAAACCTTATTTCTAAAGAAACTGTTAAAAAATTAAAGTTGGAAACAATTCCACATTCTAAGCCATACCCTCTTGGTTGGATATGTGATAATGCTAAGTTACAAGTAACAAGAAGGTGTAAACTTAGGTTTTCTATCACTGCAAATTTCATTGATGAGGTAGAGCTTGATGTTATTTCGTTGGATATCTGTGGTATTGTGTTGGGAAGCCCGTATTTGTACGATAGGAAAGCTATTTTTCATCGTCATGAGAATAAGTATCATTTGTTTAAGAATGGAGTAGAGTACATTGTTAGAGCCCATAGAAAGAAGATGAATTTATCACTTATAAATGCAGGACAAATGAAGAGATTAGTCAATGCTAGTAATAATTTTGTTCTCTTAATGATCAAACCTAAAGATGATATTGAAAACAAAGCATTTCAAGGTTGTGATACAAAGTTGAAATCCGATTTATATGAAGTTGTTACTCAATATGATGAAATGTTTAAAGAACCTAAGGGATTACCTCC
>ML781459.1:971927-983655 GCA_009831015.1 Picea engelmannii | reverse complement strand
CGCCATTTGAAGCATGTTTTGGCTATTTGCCCAAATATCCTTTAGATTTTATCTTTGGGAAGGATATTGCTATCGATGGTCAATATGACATTGATAGGGCAGAAAATTTCATTGAACAAATTCAGTCGATACATCAAGTGGTGTAAGAGCAGTTGGAAAAGAGTCAAGCCAAGTACAAGATGATACATGAAAAGCATCGTGTTGATCACAGTTTCCAAGTTGGAGATGAAGTTTGGCTTTACATCAGTAAGGAGAGACTTAAAGGAGAAGGTAAAAAATTGAAAACGATTCGATATGGTCCTTTCAAGATTATCGACAAGATTGGTAACAATGCCTTTCGTTTAGATTTGCCTCCTTATATGCAAATGTATGCAGTTGTTAATGTTGAGAATTTGAAATTGTATGAACCTCCATTGATTGATGATCATGGAGAGCATGTTCAGATTCCTTCAATAGATGATTTTTCCCCAGAATATCTTACAGAACTGCATGAAGACACCATCCTTGACAGGAGAATGCACACTTCAAAACGAGGAAATGTGGAGTATATTCGAGTTGGTCTTAAAGGTACCAATCCAAGCAAAGCCAAGTGGATTGAGGTTGGAAGGGTGAGGGAACTATACCCTCATCTTCAAATAGATTGAATATAGTCTTTTGGAGGTCCAAAAGCTTCCCAATGGGGAGGTGTGATCAGGGGATCAAATTTTGCTCAAAAATTCAAAGTGCTCGGAATCACTTCAAATCAAATGAGAGCGTAGGCCTCATCGTTGCGAACCCAATGCAACTCATTTGGGTTCAAACGGACGTCGAGAGCGAGAGATATCGCGATCTGTTCGAATCGTCAAACAAGTAAAAAAAGGACTCGGACTGTGCAGTCCGTACAGGCTGATGTGGCAGAGGCTATACAGGTGACATGGCATGATGTACGTTGACAGAGTAGCTGGTGATGTGGCAATCATCTATTGGTAGATGGGGTTGAATCGCAATGCGACATGTGACATTTATTTAACAAATGGTGTGGTGCCACATGTCCCAGTCATGGGATGCCACGTGGCACCGTTGTATTGGTTGTTAGTTCAAAACATTATGGATTCCGTGGGGTTCGAACCATGAACCTCCTCCCACCATGTAAATCCTTAACAAAGTTCGCCCGACCAACATACCACGCGTTTGTTCCTTGCTATGTAAGTGGGTTAATATTCATTTGAATTTGAATTGTTTTAAGTTTGGCGTGGGGGTCGGGTCGGGGCTTAGCCCCGGCCTGTGGTTGTATTGCTTTACATATATGACCATTGGCCTATCGTGCACGTGGGATTTTGCATTACAAATGGAGCCCATCCCTCGGTCGCACACCGTATATACCATATGACCCCAATGTAATAGTTGGTGCACATTTGTTTGTCAAACGGTTAAAGCCACGGTTCTTATGTGCGCTCATATGACTTCAACCTTAGCACGGGAGTTGGATTGGCTTTGGAAACAGTTAGCCCTTTTATATTTGCGTGAGGTCACATGGACCCATGTGCCCGAGAGCTTGGCAGTTAGGGGCTGGTGCACCCATAACCGTCCTACAGTTCGCACCGTTGGCGCGGTTGCGTTCGGTGCCGGGTTTTTACATTTTAAATAGCGTGTGTGCTAGGTTGAATGAACAAGGGTGCAATTTGTAGATGTAGAGACAAAAAGCTTGAAGAGGAGACTTCCATGAGGTCTAACTTCTTCGTTTTTTGGCCAAATGAGGTGCCAAAAAAACCCAGCTAGGGGTTTTTGGATGCTCTGAAGCCATTGGAGCAGTTTGTTGGTTATTTTGAGCATTGTAAAGCACGTTTTTGAGCACTTTGAGAAAATAATAATAATGATCCATTGGAAGCTGGACCAAGAGATGTAGCCCAAGAGAGGGGTGAACTCCTTTATCATTTGCTGTGTTGTGTGTTTATGTTCATTGATTATGCTGCTGTTTATATGCATCTTAAATGAGTAAATCCTATTAATAATGTGTTGCAAAGTTGATCCATTTGCTTTTAACACATAAACTTTACTTGCAAATATTTCCAAGTTTACAAGTCTTTTTCATTTTTATATCATTCCCAAGAATGTAATGTCTCTACTAACGGCAGGCTTTCACAATGGAGTACATTTCTTTGTCATAAGTAGGGTAATTACGGACAACATCAGATAATGTCTCACTATGATAAGACACTGGGTGGCTGTGCTGAGTGAGAACGACGCCCACATCATAGTTTAAAGCATCTGTCTTGATCTCAAAGGGATGCTGCAGGTCTGGTAGTGAAAGTACTGGGGATGAGCACAAACACTGCTTCAAATCATCAAACGCTTATTGTTGGGACCAAATCCATGCAAATTTTGCCTTACCACCACCCCTAGTGATTTGGCTGAGGGCCCATGCAATATGGGAGAATCCGAACATAAACTTGCGGTAGAAATTGGCAAGGACCAAGAAGCTCCAAAGCTCCGTGACTGTGGTTGGGGCTGGCCAATCATGAATGACTTGGATCTTGGCTGGATCTACATGTACACCATTCTGATCAATGATGTAGCCCAGGTAATGGACCTTGTCCATGCCGAAGGAGAATTTTTCCAAGTTGGCGTATAACTTGTGCTGCTGCAGGGTGTGCAAAACTTGCTGAATACGCTGCAAGTGTTCGGCCCAAGTCTTGTTGTAAATGAGAATGTCATCCAGATACACCACTACAAAATTATTAGTGAATGGTCATAGGATATCATCCATCATCCTCATGAAAGTGGTCGGAGCATTTGTCAAACCAAAGGGCATGACAAACCATTCAAAAAGGCCTTCCTTTGACTTGAAGGCGGTCTTCCATACATCTGTCTGTTCTATCGGGACCTGGGGGTAGCTAGACTTTAGATCAATCTTACTGAAGTATTTAGCCCCCATGAGTTGATCAAGGAGGTCATCGATTTGGGGAATCGGATACCAGTTTCTGACTGTGATTTTATTAAGATCCCAGTAATCAATGCAGAGTCGTCAGGTTCAATTTTTTTCTGTACCAACACGATTGGGCTCTCACATGGTGATGAGCTGGGACGGATGTGCCCATTGTGGAGCAGTTCTTGGATTTGTCTCTTGATCTCCTCATTTTCTAACAGAGAGTGATGATAGACTGGCCCATTGGGTAGCCGTGCACCGGGGGTCAGATAGATGGGGTGCCTGACGTGGCAGTGCATAGGTACCCTGGTAGGTGAGGAGAAAATATCTGAGTATTATTCCATGACCTTGTCTACTTGCTTCTGCTGTGTGGAGATGTATGCCGCAGAGACCCTGGATGTGGATGTGATTTTTCACTTATTCTCAGAGAAAATCATGAAGAAGACAAAATTCCATGTCTGAGAGATGACCTTCCTACATTGCTTAGCAGAGATCAAGGAAATAGCATTGGGTGGGATTTCCTCAGGTATCCTGTACAATTTCCTATTCAAAGTAATAATAACATTATGAGGCTTAGGCTCATATACAACATGATGTTTCAATAAATAAGGTTGTCCCAAAGGAACATCACAAACTTCGAGAGGAGAAACATCACACAATACATCATCTTTGAAGGGCTTGATGCCGTATGATAGTCAACACTGTTGGCTGACGTGGAGATCACTTTCTTGGCGGAGCCATCCAATGGTGTAGGGTTGTGGGTGAGGCATTGTGGGTAGGACCAACTGCTTGATGACCTTTGCAGAGATCAAGTTCTTTTGGCTACTGCTATCAATGATGAAGTGTAATGGGGTTCATTTTACCCACATTTGCGAATGGAAGAGACACTCTCCTTCTTCTGTCTTGTCTGGTTCACCACACTGGAGCTTGGTGGTAGCAATGGTGGCACTGGGTTCCATGTCAATGATCTGTCTTCCCCTTTCTGGTTCTGGCTCAGATTCAGACTCCGCATCTAATTCAAAGGCTTTCACTTCAGCCACCAATGACTACTTTGAGCAACAATCAACAGTGCTATGCCAAGGGCTCTTATGGAAGTCGCAACACTTCCCGGTATCTTTCTTTGTCTTTCCAATGTCCATCTTTTCTTGCGGCTTGGACTAGTTGTCTTGATACTGTCCATCTTTTCTTTGTCCTTTGTTCTGTGGGTTGGGGCCGCCCTTTCTTGGATTTTGTTATGAGGGGTTCCCAGGCCCAAATTGCTGTGTCTTTTGTTTGAGCTTATGCTTGATTTTGACGACATATCGGTAGGCCGCGCCCAAGGATGAGATGTCTAGAAATTCCATTTCGGTCTGGATGTATCTATGTAGAGCACCAGATGTTGCTCTGAATATTCGATACCCAACTTGGTGCGCAAGGTATGAAAGATATTTGTGAAATCTGGCACTGCTTGGTCTCTTTCTTTCCGCAGTGTGGTCCATTTGGTATATAAGTCATCATAACTTCTGACAGGGTAGTATTGTTCCTTAATAACATACCTAAAGGAATCCTTGGTGGCTGTTACTGTAAATAATGAGGGTTCCTCTGTTTTATTTTTCTCACAGAATGTTTCCCACCAATCTTTGACATGGGAGACGACTTTGAGGAGCGCAAAAGTAATGTTTTCTCTATTCAAGAAGTTATGGACAGAAAAATGCCCTTCTAGGAAATTCAACCACTTGTCTACATCATCTACATTTATCTAACCTTCAAATATAGGGATATCAAAGTTTATTTGTACCTTGAAGTGGGTGTCACCTCCGCTTGAAGAAGATGCGTCGCCTGTTGGTAGCCGCCGAAGGATTTGCATGCAACTATCCATCATCGCGTTCCTCTGTTACGTGAGAGATTTTTCAATCAACAGTTTGAAAGTATCTCCTGTCCCTTCATATTTATTTTCTCTTTCCATGAGAGGTCTCTTGGGCATGTGAGAGCTTTTGTTCTCAAGAGAAACAAGCTCAAGACCCAACTCTTTGTACTCTGACCTTGCTGGGGATATGCATTAAGACGACAAGGAGCAGACTGCTCTGATACCACTGATCTGGATTTTATGAGTAGAATGAAATGAATAAATATTATTAACAGATTCTTAACACAAAATAACAGAGATACAATAAAACTGGTTTTCTATTCAATAATGAAATAAGCTGAAACTGTAAAATTCAGCGGAAACAAGCTTGCTGGAATGGTGGCAGCTTATCTCTCAGAAGAGATGCGACGACTGTACTCATTTGCAAGAAGATAATTACAATGAGGCTCTGAAGGAATTTTACAATAAACATGAATGTAAAAAACCCTAGACATCCAAAAACCTAACCCTAGGAGATGAAGCGCCAAAAGTCATGTGGGCCCCGTTTGGGTAAGTTAGTACATTAACTTCCCGGGGTCGTAAATTTTGCATACGATCTCCATTTTAGACGTATGATATCCTGCTGGAAAGGTATCATCAAGAAGATTCATTTTGGGTCTTTAAGTATACTATAGGCCATTATTGAGAAGCTCAATTCTGAAAAACCTTCATTTAGGACCTCAAAATGGCCCCGAAAGTGAAAACTACTAAAAATAGTAAATTGCCAAAATTGCGAGAAAATTGTCTTGAGCCAGTTGGAAAAGGTGGGTGGTCATCAATATCCATATGTATCAATCCTCCCTCCTTAAGAAGAAATGGTATCCATTGCGTTGATTTCCCCCATCAGATGATGAAATTTCTGCTGAATTTGGCCCCAGGTGAGCCACTTGCCTTGGTGCAAGAGTTGCCCTGCTTTGACGACTCGATAAAGATGGATCCTTTGCTATCGAGTTCCCTTGATCTGTGTGTCCACAATATGATCGCTGAATTCCTGTTGGATGCAGTCAGGGTTGAGATCTGTTGGTGTCAGCTTTTATTCTATGTTTGAGGTGTCCAATAATGGTGGGAAATAACGACGAGGGAGATCCACGTTGAACACTGGGTGCAGGCCAAGGAAATGAGGAATGTTGAGCTCAAAAACATTATCCCCCATGGCCTTGGAGATGGTGGATGGCCCATAACGGAGTGGGCGAAGCTTTCGATGGGGTCCTGTAAGATGTTCTTTCTGCAAGTGCAACTAAACTTTGTCTCCCACTTGAAACTTATGTGGCACTCGATGTTGATCATGGTACTGTTTGTACTTGTCATTGGACTTCTGTAGGATATTCTGAACCTATTGGCGGATGTGCTGGATCCACTCAATGAACTAGGTGGCTTTGTCAGCTTCAGTTGGAATAGGAGATGAGTCGGTCGAGCTGACCGCAAGGGGAAGTGCAACATTTATGGGACCCAATGGTTGGAATCCCAACTCCACCTGAAAGGGGATATGGCCGGTTGAGCTATGCAGGGCTCGGTTGTTGCTATGATTGACATAGGGAAGGCTCCCATCCTATGTGTGAGGGTGATTTTAATTATACATGCGAAAGATATGCACAACCATTTGATTTACAACCTCAATTTGGCCATCTATTTGGGGGTGGAAGGCAGTTGATTTGGTTAGCTTGGTGTTTAGAAGTGACCAGAGGATCGACCAGAATGTGCTAATAAATTGACTGTCCCTATCCGAGACAATGGTTTTTGGGAGTCCAAAATGTACCCAGACTCGTTCAAAGAAGATCTTGGCAGTGGCCTCTGCTGTGATGCTCTTCTTGCAAGCAACCAGGACCGCCATCTTAGAAAAGCGGTCAACAACCACAAAAAAACAGTCATTTCCCTGCTTGGTGGATGGGAGGCCCGACATGTAGTCCATTGAGATGGATTCCCATGGTCTGTCAAGAGTAGGAAGAGGGGTGTACAGGCCCTATTTCTTAGTGGTTGGTTTGGCAATAACGCAGGCAGTGCAGGACCTAATATACTTGCTGACATCCTATCATAGTTTCAGCCAGCAGAAATGTTTCTGTAGCATCGCCACTGTCTTTTCGATGTTGAAGTGTCCTTCCACCTGACTATAGTGGGCTTCCCAGATAATCTTCTCTCGCTCGCTTGATGGAACACAGATATGGCCCAGACGACACAACAACCCATCCTAAAGATATAAATTATCAACAAATATGTTTGCACCCAACATTTGGTAGGTGGTGTTGAAGTCTGGGTCTATCTCATAGAGTTGGGGCCATCTAGAGGTCTCATGGTCGCAAGAGTCTATCACTGTGGTGAGTGCCACAACTGGTGGTTTGCTGAGGCAATCAACGACATGATTGGTGCTTCCTGTTTTATACGTGATGTTGAGGTGGAATTTTTGCAAGTATGTGGACCACTTTTGATGGAGGTCATTCTGCAATTTTCCTTCTATCTGTATAAAATCCAGTGGCTTATGATCAGTGTGGATGACTGTCTCCTTCCCAAGAATGTAATGTCTCCATTGGCAACATGCTTGCACAATGAAATACATTTATTTTTCATAAGTAGGGTACTTATGGTCAACATCGGATAGTGTCTCACTATGATAGGCCACGTGGTGGTCGTGCTGAGTGAGAACGACACCCACAACATAGTTTGAAGCATCTGTCTCGATCTCAAAGGGATGTTGCAGGTCTGGTAGTGAAAGTACTAGGGATGAGAACACGCGCTACTTCAAATCATTGAACCCTTTTTGTTGGGAACATCCCCACACAAAGTTTTCCTTACCACCACCCCCAGTGATTTGGCTGAGGGCCCATGCAATATGAGAGAATCCCAACACAAACCTACGGTAGAAATTGGCAAGGCCTAAGAAGCTCCAAAGCTTCGTGAGTGTGGTTGGGACTGGCCAGTCACGGATGACTTGGATATTGGCTGGATCCACATGTAAACCATGTTGATCAATGATTTAGCCCAAGTAATGGACCCTGTCCATGCCGGAGGAGCATTTTTCCAAGTTGGCGTATAGCTTGTGCTGCCGTAGGGTGTGCAAAACCTGCTGAATAGGCTGCAAGTGTTTGGCCCAAGTATTGCTGTAAATGAGAATGTCATCCAGATACACTACTACAAAATTATTGGTGAATGGTCATAGGATATCGTCCATCATCCTCATGAAAGTGGCCGGAGCATTTTTCAAACCAAAGGGCATGACCAACCATTCAAAAAGGCCTTCCTTTTACTTGAAGGTGGTCTTCCATACATCTGTTTGTTCTATCGAGACCTGGTGGTAGCCAGAATTCAGATCAATCTTACTGAAGTATTTATTCCCCATGAGTTTATCAAGGAGGTCGTCAATTCGGGGAATCAATTAGTGATTTTTGACTGTGATTTTATTCAAAGCCCGGTAATCAATGCAGAGTCGCCTGGTTCCATCTTTCTTTTGTACCAACATGATTGGGCTCCAACAAGGTGATGAGCTGGGATGGATTTTCCCCTTCTGGAGTAGTTCTTGGATTTTTTTCTCGATCTCCTCATTATCTAAGAGAGAGTGACGATAGACTGGCCCATTTGGCAATGGTGCACCCGGGGTCAGATCGATAGGGTGCTTGACCTGGTAGTGCAGAGGTACCCCGGTAGGTGAGGAGAAGATATTTGAGTATTCTTCCATGACCTTATCTACATGCTTCTGCTGTGTGGAGAGGTTGGCTGTAGAGACCCTAGATGTGGCTGTGATCTTTCACTTATTCTGAGAGCGAGTCACGAAGAAGACAAACTTCCCCATCTGAGAGATTACCTCCCTACATTTCTTAGCATCGATCAAGGAAATAACACTAGGTGGGACTGCCTCAGGTATCCTATACAATTTCCTATTCAAAGTAATAATAACACTACGAGGCCTAGACTCATATACAACATGACATTTCCATCAATAAGGTTGGACCAAAAGAACATCACAAACTTTGAGCGGAGAAACATCACACAATACCTTGTCTTTGAAGGGCTTGATGCCGTATGACAATCGACACTGTTAGCTGATGCAAAGATCACTTCCTTGGCAGAGCCATCCAATGGTATAGGGTTGTGGGCAGGGCCAACCGCTTGATGACCTCTACAGAGATCAGGTTCTTCTGGATACCACTATCAACGATGAAGTGCAACGGGGTGCCTTTTACCCACATTTGTGAATGAAAGATGCACTCTTCTTCTTCTGGCTCATTTGGTTCACCGGGTTGGACCTTGGTGGTAGCAATGGTGGCACTGGGTTCCGTGTCAATGATCCATCTTCCCCTTTCTAGTTCTGGATTAGAGTCAGAATCCGCATATGATTTAGAGGCTTTCACTTCGGCCACCAACGACTACTTTGAGTGACAATCAACAGTGTTATTTCAAGGGCTCTTATGGAAGTCGCACCACTTCCCAATATCTCTCTTTGTCTTTCCAGTGTACTTATTTGCTTGCGGCTTGAATGGTTGTCCTGATACTGTCCATCTTTTCTCTGTCCTTTTTTCTATGGGTTGGAGCTGCCCTTTCCTGGCTTTTGTTGTGAGGGGTTCCTAGGCCCAAATTTTCGCGTCTTTTGTTTGAGATTTTGCTCGATTTTGACGACATATCGGTAGGCCGCGCCCAAGAATGAGATGTATAAAAATTACATTTCGGTCTGGATATATCTATGTGGAGCACCATGATACTTGAGCACCAGATGTCACTCTGAATCTTTGATACCCAACTTGGTGCGTATGGTATGGGAGATATTTGTGAAATCTGACACTGCTTGGTCTCTTTCTTGCCGCAATGTGGTTCATTTGGTATATAAGTCGTCATAACTTCCGACAGGGTAGTATTGTTCCTTAATAGCATCTTTGAAGGAATCCCAGGTGGTTGTGACTATAAATAATTATGGTTCCTCTATTTCCTTTTGCTCACATAACGTTTCCCACCAATCTTTGACATGGGGGACGACTTTGAGGAGCGCAAAAGTAATATTTTCTCTATTCGAGAAGTTATGGACATAAAAATACCCTTCTAGCAGATTCAACCACTTGTATACAACATCTGCATCTATCTGACCTTCAAATATAGGAATATCAAATTTTATTTGTACCTTGAAGGGGGTGGCGCCTCTGCTCGAAGAAGATGCATCCCCTGTTGGTAGCTGCCGAAGGATTTGCGCAAAACTATCCATCATCTCGTTCCTCTATTTCGTGAGGGATTCCTCAACCAATAGTTTGCAATGATCTTCTATCCCATCATCTTTATTTTCTCCTGCTATGAGAGGTCACTTGGGCATGCGAGATCTTTTTTCCTCAAGAGGAACAAGCTCAAGACCCAACTCTTTGTACTCTGACCTCGTTGGGGACATGCATTAAGACGACAAGGAGCAGACCGCTCTGATACCACTGATCCATATTTTATGAGTAGAACAAAATGAATACAAATTATTAACAGATTCTTAACACAAAATAACAGAGATATAGTAAAACTGGTTTTCTATTCAATAATGAAATAAGTTGAAACTGTAAAATGCAGTGGAAACTAGCTTGCTGGAATGGTGGCGGCTTATCTCTGAGAAGAGATGTGACGACTGCACTTATTCGTAAGAAGATCATTACAATGAGGCTCTAAAGGCCTTTTACAATAAACAAGAATTTCAAAAACCCTAGACATCCAAAAACCTAACCCTAGGAGATGAAGCGCCAAGTATGATAGCATAACCCTGTTTGGGTAAGTTAGTACATTAACTTCCCAGGGTTGTGACTTTTGCATACGATCTCCATTTTAGGCGTATGATAGCCCGTTGGAAAGGTATCATAGAGGATATTCATTTTGGGGCATCAAGTATGCTATAGACCATCATTGAGAAACACAATCCTGAACAACCTTCATTTAAGCCCTCAAAATGGTCCCGAAAGTGAAAACTGCTAAAAATAGTAAATTGCCAAAATTGCCGGAAAACTGTTTTGAGCCAGTTGGAAAAGGTGGGTGGCCACCGATATCCATATGGAACACAAGTATTCTAGGGATCGAGATTCGTGAGAGTTTAAGTGAGGAATGCATGAAAGTCTCGTTATGCTGATTGCCGATGTGCTGACGTGTTGATATGCCGAAGTCCCGAAACCCAGGATTTGTGGGAGTCATCCGATCCAACGGGGATAGGTGGTAGTGGATTAAGAAATTTCGCGGAACTGGGTTTTAGGGGTTTTGATTTGAGCCACAAGAAAATGTCACGAAGCGCGAAATCAATTTGGGCCGTCCAAACCAGAGGAGCACGTGGTGCCTGATTTGAGATTTCGCGGTTTTGTGGATCAAGAATTTTGAAGTCTGGCCTGTAAGAATCCCCGAAAGGTGAAATCTCGAAACACCTTTGAAGATAGGTGCTATGTCACAGCCCGTGGTCATGTGAAATTAAGGTTTAGGAGAAGCATCCAACTCCCAATTGCATATAGAGGACTATTTCAGAGTCCAGAGGAAGCATCACAGCCGTTGGTTGAGAAGCAGATATGACCATCGGTAAGATAAGCGATTTTGCCGATTATGATATCAGGAAATCTGAAGGTGAGCCATATGAAAACCTATGAAATGCGAAATGTCAAGGTGTCATTAGCACAGGGTCATGGCCCTAGGTTACATTGAGGAGGGGCTAGAGGAAAGGAGGCTAGCTTTCGAGCCTTGGAGAGCAGGCACGTGGTCATCCCCTGAGAATTTTTTCTTGGCCACTCTTTGAGGAAAAACAATTAATGTAAATTGAGCAGGTGGTTGAAACCTCGGCTCAATCCATCAATGGAAGGCATGGAGGTTCTGTTAGAAAAATAGGACCGCAGAGCAATAAAATAAAACAAATGCAGAAACAAAACACAGAAGACACACAATACAAGAGAGACACAGATTTACGTGGTTCACCCAGTGTGGGCTACGTCCACCAGAGAAATTGCCAGGTCCTT
>ML781459.1:920444-964316 GCA_009831015.1 Picea engelmannii | reverse complement strand
TATCCATAGCATAAAAATCTGAATGCAACACATATTTATCCATGGTAATCTTCAAATCTTTAAAAATTTGAACATTTTCACCCTCAACATCTATGCTTTGAATATTCTTTATTGGAACTTGCAATCTATTAACCAACTGAACAGATCACCTGAATAGATCTACAAATATAATCATAAATAACCAAGAATAGACCATAAACCATTCACCATAACATGAACACAAGAAATAGAGAAAACCCTTGAGGTAGGGCAACACCATACAATGGATCCTATTATGGAAGGGATCCTCTCTTGTTGACTTGCCTCTTCGAGGGGGCATCCTCCTATTGAGCTACCGCTCCAAACACAATACTTCTCTTCATGTCTCATTACATTGCTTGAACCCCTTTATATAGTGCTACCATCACCTAAGAACATTCTAGAGGAGGAATCTTCTAGAAGTAGAACCTTCTAAGAAGTCCTCTTACATTTATTATATCTAACTACCATAGTGGGCCTTATTTAATAATATAGTGGACCTAGTCCACCTTACATTGAATGACCTTCACTATTATCACTATGGGCCCTCTAGGCCCCCCCACTACCTCTCTAGCTACCTTACAATATGGGTGGGCTGCTAGAGAAATGCTTCGAGGTGTTGTAGTCTTAGGAGTAATATCTGAGGACTGGGAACTCTTCTCGTTGGGACCCTTTCCTCTCTGTTTGTACAACTCATTTGTATTAAGTATTGTCTCTAAGTTGCCAACAGTGTGGGTAGGATTTCCCAGGTTATTATCTCCTTCTTCTCCTAGAAAAGTGCGGATAAATGAATTGCTAAAACCAACTGTTAACATATGTTCCACAATGATTTTTCTAGGGCCAGACCCTCTAATATTTTCAGCATACTTGATATTCAAGTTTTCAAAGTGATTTTCAAATTCATCAATTTTATTCATACTCATGAATACAAAATCCCCAATCTTCCAAGGCAAAGGTATGAATTTCTTTTTTCGTTTTCATGAAAAACATGCAGACAAAAATTATATTGCCTTGAAACTTCTGTAACAAACATTTTTTCGGATATATGGCATGGAAGAAAGGAAGGATTTTCCTTGGAACCAAAAATCTTGATGACATTGTAATTCTCCATTTGCTCCAATGTCCCATTTCTATCCAGGAATTTACTAGCTTGAGCAGATATTCTTGGGGCATCTCTTCCAAACAAAAACTCTTTAAGAACCAAGACAAAGTCTTTGAAAACTTCATAAAAATGCAGGGAAGCTTTGTGCCTCCATAATGCTTGGTACCAAAAGGTCACAGGGTCAAATTCACAATTCACCTTCTTGCATATAAACAATTTAGGAAATTGACAGCAATGCGCTATTGCGAAAACCAAATAAGAAGACATAAATAATTCTTATCCTTTTTATATTGAGACAATTGGGAAGATATTTCAATGGAAATAAACTTCCCCCAATCAAAAATTGCCTACTCCTTGACAGTAAAATACAGGATGTAAAGAATCATATGGGAAATGTTGGTAATATTTTCTTGGCCCGTAACTCTGGTAAATACCCAAGAAATTTCCCGAAATGGGTTTTTGAACAAGATGACTTGCAATATGGTAATATATTCAGGGATGGCCACGCCATTCTCCAAGAATTCAGGTAATATATCTAGGTCGTTGTCATGTTTTTTCAAGAAGTCCCTGCAATCTTCACCTTAAAGGTGAGTGTTGGCTTTGGGAGTTTCAACATTTTACAGAATAATTGAGGTGAGAGAGAGACAAGAGAATGGTCTTGTAGTTGAATCATTCAATGGATTGGTATATACTTCTAGGTGCACCAGAAAACCAATTCCCTGCAGTCAAAAATTTCAGGAACACAACCTGTACGAGAAATTTTGGACGTCCAAATTACTTCCTTTTGAGTAGAAGGAGATGAATAATAAGAGTATTCTCTAGACCACTGAAATTTCTTGTCCTCTCATCTAAAATTTTTCAAAGTATATCCACATAACTGCTTTCGAGTTGTTTATACCAAAAGTTGACAAGAGCGTTCTTTTGATCCATATAATATTTGAAATGAGCATTTGAGAGATAATATATAATCTTCCGCAAATCATGCTTTAACGTGGTTCAATAAGGAATATCCTCGAGCCCTTCGCCTATTAATGACAATCTTTATGGGACCTACATGATGAGTTATTATCATTAAACCATACTAAATGCATATTGGGAATAGCGCGAAGGTGGTGGGGACGGATGAAAGCAAATAACATTTGGGACTTTTGTGAACCCACCAACCCGTGAACCCGCCAACCCACAGTTGCAGAAGGTTGAGAATTGGCTAAGTGTTGTAACGTGGTTGGTCAGAATCAATATAGGAGGGATGGGATACTTAGGAGCTCGGGGAATCCAATGGTCAAAATGTAGATCGTGGATCATTTGGGTACAAAATGTAGTTCACAGAACAAGGGATATGAAAGCTTGAAACCTGCGAACCCGATATTGCAAAAACGATTAAGTATAGAATAATGATGCGATCGGTCAGACTTCTATTGTGAGGGTATGGATGGAGATGTGGATCCACGAGTCCACCAACCTGCGAACCTGTCATTTTGGAAAACAACTAAGTATAAGAACTAGAAAGGGGGAAAAGAAGGGAAAAAGAAAAAGGGGAATTTGGGTAAGTATAGAAGAGGGGAAATAAATGGACAAAATAAGTTGGGAAAATAGAGAAGGGGAGGGAAATTTCGGAAGAATAAATTTATCTCAACACAACCCTTAATGATATATCCCCCCAAATCCAAAATAGAACTGTCAAAATACAATGGAGGCGATAACCAATGTGTGGCGTGGTTTAACAAGATTGAAGAATATTTCCATATATATAACATTACAACAGACGAAGAAAAGGTTAAACATGCATCTATGTAATTTGAAGGCAATGCATATGATTGGTACCTATGGTGTAAGGGAATAACTCAATCATACAATTGGAATTCCTTCAAAAATGATTTCTTTAAAAGATTCCAGGGAATCTCTGAAAATGATTTTTTCTCAAAACTCACCAGGTTACAACAAAAAGGCAACATAGATGAATTTACACATCAATGGGAAACCCTCGCTACATGAGTGTTTGGACTATCCAATAATCAATTACTCCAATATTCAATAGGTGGTATCAAGCCAAATATCCAAGATGAGTTAAAATTGCATGAGGTTACAACTGTCAAAATAGCAAGACACAAAGAAAAGGCGACGGAAGACAAAATAGATGGCCAATAAAGATTCGATAAGGTTTATTCAAGAAGGAACATACCTTATACTATACGACCAAACCTACGACATGATAAAAGAATAATTTTGGATGCCCGAAGAATAAAAGAATGAAAATGTAAATGCTGCAAAGAGAAATGGGACCCAAGACACATGTGTCGTATAGAAGATAACTGATGTAGGAGCATGATCTCAAAGAAAAAAATCATCATTGGATTTGAAGTCAAAGTTAATTTTACCAAAGAGAGTTGGTTCTCTTAATTGTTTTTTCTGTTTTAATTAAATCAAATCGAATAATACAACAAGGAATTCGAATCCTTGTTTGAAACAAAGATATAAGTTGTTTTGATTCTTAGGCTATATTGTAGGATCTAGGGTTGAATAAGGTGCTCGATCCAATTTTAGTGGATCAGAGGAACCAAATTTGTTTGTGTTTAAGCCCATCGAAACTATTGCATTCAGGGGGATCAATTGGGATTGGAATAAGGACGAAATTGACAAATTTCTGATTGCCAAATAAAGGGATTAAAAGGTTAGACAAAAATTCTTCATCCCCAAAGTTCATTGCATGTATATGATCAATTATTCACTTCATGAATCATATATAACTCTACAAAATTTCCATCAAATTCATCGAGAACAAGACTGTAATTGCGTTCTGAGATTTCAGTCTGAAATATAAGCTCTGTTTCAATTATAATTTCTCTGTTTAATACAGTAAAACCATGAGTAATTATATGTTTGAAATCATGTGGTTTAAGAATCTATCTAGGGCTAACATCGATGATCATAATCCATTTCGGAGAAGGTATATGCACATGGGTTAACGTCGGGAGCTATACCCATAATTCAAATCCAATACAATTTTGTTTTAAGTTTGAAATCTAATCTAGAATCAAACGACTTCTATTCATTGTGGAGGTTATAAAGCATGGTGGTGGACCCTACCTTTGGTGGACCCACAATCTTATGAAATACATTCGTCGTTTGTACACAATCTGATTGGGTTAAAAACTTTAATATTGCGTGGGAATATTAAAACAAATATCCACCGTATATCTGTAGATATAATGACTATTGTAGCTTTGTGGGTTGAATTTATAAGTTTTAATGACATTCTCTACATTAAGTGGTATAAGAGCAAGAAATTTTGATTCATGTAAGTGTATGAAAGGGATAATTTATTTTTCACCTCTTCCATTGATAAAACCAAGAGAAATTTAGAATTTTAGTAATTCTCAAAACAATCTATTACATTCTGAAATGGCATTTCAGTTTTGAAGAGGACATGGCAGAGGAGGTTGTAGAGGCAGACCAGTTGCAAATGCATAGGTGATGGAGGAAATGACAAATTTGCGTGCAGAAGTTGAAGCCATAAGAAATGTTGGGAGAAGAGATCCTGAAGCAGGTGATGTTGGTGAAGCTGAGCAAGAGGATAATACAGAAGAAGAAGAAGTGACAAAAGAGAATCTTGGACTCAAATTATTAAAATTAGTTATGGGAGCTAGTTCAAAGTCCAGAACATAGATAGTTTCATACAAGGGAGGCTTAAATATAGAAGAATTGGTTGATTGTATCAATGTGTTAGAAAAACACTTTGATTATGATTAGCTTCCTGATGAAAAGAAGGTGATATTTGCAGTCATAAAGACGAAGGGCCATGCTTTGTTATGGTGGGATGATGTTCAAGCGGAGAGAAGAAGGAATAACAAACATCATATCAAAAGTTGGGATAGAATGGTTGCAAAGTTAAAAGGTAAATTATTACCTAAAGACTATCAACTTGCCTTGTATAGACATATGCAAAATCTGAGACAGAGATTGCTAACTGTTAGAGAGTACACTGAAGAGTTTACAAGGTGAATATTAGAGTTGGTTATACTAAGTATAGATTAGAGAAGGTAGCAAGGTATATGAATGGTCTCAGATTATAAATTCAATATGAGTTGAGTTTATTATCACCAAATACAGTGGAGGAGGCATACTGATGTGTCTTAAAGTTGGAAGAGAAACTGAATAGAAGACATAATTCAGGAAAATGGAAAGGTCAACATTACAGAGGTAAGGGACAAACAGTTGGGAAAAATATGTTTTCAACTCAGAAAGAAGAAGTTGATACATCAAATCAACAAGAACAATCCTCAAGAGGAAGAGGAAGAGACTTCTGAGGAAGAATATCTTTTCAAAGAGGTCGAGGAAGAGGCAGAGGATACGAGTTCAGATGTTACAGATGTGGTAAGACAAGCCATATGTCATGGGATTGTCCAGAGAATGTTGCAAGACAAGAAAATGTCCAGATTGCACAAGCTGAAAATGAACCAAGAGTACTAGAGGATAATACTGAAGTTCCAGAGGGAGGAGAAGCCTTATTGATGAGGAGAAATTTACTTAAATCAAACAAGGAAGTGCATGAACCAACACAAAGGAAAAACATGTTCAAAACAATGTGTAAAACAAAAGGTAAGTGCTGCAAATTGATTATTGATAATGGTAGTACTGATAATTTGGTTTATGTGGAAATGATTGAGAAGTTAGGACTGAATAAGGAGATGCATCCTACACCATATAAAGTTTCTTGGCTGCAAAAATGGCATCAAGTATTGGTGAATGAACAATGCAGAGTTGATTTCTAGATTGGAAATTATAAAGATCAAATTTTATGTGATGTCATTTCGATGGATGTTTGTCATGTGTTGTTGGGAAGACCATGACAATATGATAGAAGTGTGGTGTACACTGGCAGAGATGATATATTTACATTTGAGAAGGAAGGTAAAAGGCATACTCTTCTTCCTCTTAAGGATGAAAGAGAAGAAGAGAAGACAAGTCCAAAAGTATTGCTGGTCATAGAAAAGGAATTTCTGAAGCACGTGCAAGATGAAGAGGTAAGTTTTGTTGTTGTTGGAAAACCTAGGACTGTTTTGACCAACACAAGAATAGATGACTTGCCTATTAAAGTTAAAAAATTGTTAGAGGAGTATGTGGATATTGTAGTTGATGATTTTCCTAATGAACTACCACCTGTTAGAAGTATTAGCCATCATATAGACCTAATTCCTGGAGCTAGTTTGCGAAACAAAGTAGCTTACAGAATGACTCCAGCAGAAATTGAAGAGATCAACAAACAAGTGCAAGAACCATTGAACAAGGGATTGTTCAGAGAAAGATTGATTCCATGTGTTGTACATATAGTATTGAGTCCAAATAAAGGAGGAGAGAGGAGAATGTGCACAGATTCTAGAGCCATAAACAAAATCACCATCATGTATCGTTTTCCTTTACCCAAAATGGATGATTTGATGGATTGTTTAGGTGGTGCCAAATATTTTTCAAAGATAGATTTGAAAAGTGGATATCATCATATTAGAATGGGGGAAGATGATGAGTGGAAAACAAACTTCAAGACAAACAATGGACTATATGAGTGGTTGTTTATGCCTTTTGGTTTAACTAATGCACCTAGTACTTTCATGAGACTTATGAATGAAGTACTTAAGGAATTCACAGGGAAATTTGTCATTGTTTATTTAGATGATATTCATGTTTTTATTAAAACCAGATAATAACATGTTAGGCACTTGAACTTAGTTCTAAAGAAACAACATCAAGAGAAACTCTTAATAAAATTGAAGAAATGTTTCTTTATGAAAACACAATTGTTTTATTTAGGATTTGTGACTTCACAAGAAAGATTAAAGATGGATCCAAATAAATTGAAATCAATTAGAGAGTGGCCATCTCCAAGAAACATATTTTAAGTTAGAATTTTTCATGGGTTGTCGAGTTTCTATAGGAATTTTATAAGAAAATTTAGTGGTATTTGTGCTCCAATCCTAGAAACTGTGAAGAAATAAAAACAACCATTTAGATGGAAAGAGGCAGCAGAAAAAGGATTCAAACTGTTGAAGGAAAATATTACTGAGAGTCCTAACTTATCTCTCCCATATTTCAAAAAAATATTTACATTTAGATGTGATGCCAATGGGACAACAGTTGGAGGCATTTTGAGTCAAGATGACAAGCCAATTGCATATTTGAGTGAGAAATTGAATGAGGCAAAACATAAATACTCCACTTATGATAAATAATTTTATGAAGTGATCCAAGCATTGAAGAAATGGAGACATTACCTCACGCCTAAAGAGTTTGTTTTATATTATGACAATCATGCTTTGTAGTTCATAAATAAGCAAGAGAAATTAAATCAGAAACATGCTAAATGGGTAGAATTCATGCCACATTTTACTTTTGTATTAAAACATATTAGTGGAATCTCTAACAAGGTTGCAGATGCTTTGAGCAGAAGGTGTTTAGTTTTGCAAGAGTTCCAGGTGAGTGTTCTTGGATTAGAACATCTCAAAGATATGTACCCTGAAGATGCAGATTTTAAGGAAGCATATGAAGCATATTAGAATCCAATTTTGAGAGATAGAAGTCCACGGATGGATTTGACACTACAAGAAGGATTGTTGTTCAAAGGAAGTAAATTCTGCATTCCAAAATGTTCAATGAGAGAGAATTTGTTGCAGGAAAAGCACAATGGAGGACTTGTTGTTCATTCTAGCAATGGAAAAACTTATGTTCAATTGAGTAATTTTTATCATTGGCCAGGAATGAGGAATAATGTTTAGAAATTTGTGGGAAGATGCAAAATTTGTCAGCAGACAAAAGGTAGACACCAGAACACATGCTTATATCAGCCACTGCCAATTCCAAAAATACCTTGGGATGATTTGAGTATGGGTTTTGTTTTGGGATTGCCAAGAACTCAGAGAGGCAATGATTCCATTTTTTTTTGTGGTAGATAGATTTTCTAAAATGGTGCATTTTATACACTGTTATAAAACTAGTGATGCAACTCATATTGCAACTTTGTTTTTAAAGTAGTAATACTACTTGGTCTTCCTATTAGTATTGTTTAAGAAAGAGATACTAAGTTTGTTGGAAACTTCTAGAGAACATTGTGGAAGAAATTGGGAACACGTATTAACTTTAGTTAAGCCCACCATCCTCAAATAGATGGTCAAACAGAAGTTTGGTAATTGAACATCCTAATCAATGGGATTTAGATTTACCACAAGTTTAATTTGCTTATAATGACTCACCCAACAAAAGTACAGGGTTAAGTCCTTTTAATATTGTCTATGGAGTGAACCCAAGAGGAGAATTTGAGCTCAAAGATTTGGGACAGATGGAGAAGAGAAGCACAAATGAAGAAGATTTTTCTTCAGATATGCAAATGTTGCATGAAAAAGTTAAAGAATAATTACATGAAAATAGTTTCAAGTACAAACATAAAGAAGATTTGAAGAGAAGGGAAGTTGTTTTTGAAGAAGGCGATTTAGTATTGGCACATTTTAGGAAAGAAATATTTCCTAGAGGCACATATAACAAACTGAAGGTTAAAAGGATTGGGCCTTGCAAGATTTTGAGAAAGTTTTCAGCAAATGCTTATGAGATTGAACTTCCAGAAGACATGGGAATCTCTCCCATATTTAATGTAGCAGATTTGTATTCTTATGTGGAACCTGAAGCATAACAATTAACAAATGATTTGGACAAAGACATAGGATAACAAATTAAGTGGCAGAAACAAATTCCTATAGAGAAGAAGCTACAGATGGAAAGAATTCTAGATACCAGAGTGATCTAGAAGACAAGAGGGAAAGAGTGCTATGAGTACTTGGTGAAGTGGAAGGATCATCCACTGGAAGATGATACTTGGGTAACTGTTGCACTCATACAGAAAAGTGGAAGTACTATAGAATAACTCATGAATAGGAGTTCATGAATTTTTCTGACCTTATCAGTCTGATGCAGGAGCATGAGCTCAAAGAAAAAAATCATCATTGGATTTGAATTCAAAGTCAAGTTTACCAAAGAGAGTTGGTTCTCTTAATTTTTTATTTTTATTTTTAAATCAAATCGAATAATACAAAAAGGATTTCGAATCTTTCTTTGTAACAAAGATAGAAGTTGTTTTGATTTTTAGACTAGATTGTAGGATCTATGGTTGAATAAGGTGCTTGATCCAATTTTAGTGGATCCGATGAACCAAATTTGTTTGTATTTAATCCCATTGAAGTTATTGCATTCAAGGGGATCAATTGGGATTGGAATAAGGACATAATTGACAAATTTCTGATTGTCAAATAAAGGGATTAAAAGGTTAGACCGAAATTCTTCATCCCCAAAGTTCATTGTGTGTATATGATCAATTGATCGTTTCCTGGATAATATATAACTCTGCACAATTTCCATCAAATTTGTCGAGAACAAGACTGTAAGTGCGTTATGAGATTTCAGTCTGAAATATAAGCTCTGTTTTAATTACAATTTCTCTGTTTAATACAGTAAAACCATGAGTAATTATATCTTTGGAATCCTGTGGTTTAAGAATCTATCTAGGGCTACGATCAATGATCATAATCCATTCCAGAGAAGGTATATGCACATGGGTTAACGTCGGGACCTGCACTTGTAATTCAAATCCAATACGGTTTTGTTTTAAGTTTGAAATCTGATCTGGAATCATACGTCTTGTATTCATTGTGGAGGTTATAAAGAATGGTGGTGGACCCTACCTTTGGAGGACCCATAATCTTATGAAATACATCCGTCGTTTGTTTAAAATCCAATTGGGTTAAAACCTTTAATATTACGTGGGAATATTAAAACCAATATCCACCGTAGATCTGTAGATCTAATGATTGTTGTAGGTGTAAGTTTTATTGACATTCTTTGCATTAATAACTCAAACAAATTATATACATGTGAAGTAGAAAAAGATGATGAGTCAGACTCAAAAGAATCGGTAAGTGAAGAAATGGAAAACCCCCAAAATGACGTGCTAGACCTCGTGAGTGACAACACACCAAGGATATCACTCATATCCATCATATACATTATCCAACCACAAATTCTTAAATTAAAAGGACACATCAAAAATGATAATGTCACAGTATTAATCGACACAGGAAGTACACACAATTTTATTGACATCAATGTTGCAAGGATACTAAAACTATTCATATATCCATCCCTAAACATGAAGGTAATGGTTGCGGATGGAAAAAAATTTAGAATGTAGGGAAATTCCATAAGGTGAAACTCCAAATACAAGATTTTAATTTAGAATCAGAACTCTATACCGTACATCTGGGAAGAGTAGACATGGTTTTATGAGTCCAATGGTTACAAACCTTGGGAACTTATTTAGTCAATCACCAAAAACATTTCATCAAATTCAAGTGTAAAGGGAAAAGGGATAAATTATATGGGTTTCAACCACCCCAAACACAAGTTGCATCATCTCAACATATGGAAAAAATGATCCGAAAGGGAGCATGATCCAAAAAATCCTTAGATCCTTATTAATCTTTAAAACATAATAACATCTACTTGATCTTCGAAACAAAAATGATCGCTTGACTGTTTGCAATTTACATGTGAATTAACTTATCAATCCAAACACACTTTAAGGATGAATAACTTGCAAATAACTGAACAACAATATTAAAATCACATACACAAGTTTGATAACGGAATGCACCCAATTTGGGCTACATCCCCAGGTTTGCTTCCATTAGAGACCTCTTTATTAATACTCAAATGCTTGTATTCTACAATGACCTTTTTTTTACATTAATCAAACTCATAAAGATAGTACACCATCGAATTCCTTGCGAAATTTCGATAAAAATGATTATAAAGTTCATAAAATTATGTGTGGGAATCCCGTGCAACGCATTACGATGCAACCTCTAAGTTTAGTTATCCTCAGGAACAAACTTAGAGACTGTACTCTTCAATTATGAGTATGTCCCTTCACCTTGATCCACGCACCATTCAATAGGGGGTTGGGCTTAAACTGCCACCCAAAACTATAGGGAAAACTTAAATGTTAAAACACTTGTAGCCCTTAACAATAGGCACCAATGGCGCATTGGTTGGGTGGTTTTATTTGTGGGTAGGTCGCGGGTTCAAAACCCCATGACTGTCATGTTTTGTTACAACGATGGAATANATATATATATATATATATATATATATATATATATATATATATATATATATATATATATATATTGTGGTTTAAACTGTTGGTATTTAGTTGTAGCCCCCACAGACCTTGATGATCATGATTGTATGAAAATCCACATGTGTTAGGGTCGAGGGCTTAGCCCTTGACCCTTATTTCAGCCAATAATACAGACAAACAACTTTAAATATATACGACTCCATATAAGGTTATGACTCAATGCTATGGTTCAACGATTAGGCTGTTGGGTTTTTCGGTAGGAGACCTAGGTTCGATCCTTCGGGCTCCAACACAATTTTAATTAAGCTTACCCATTAATGACCAATGGGAGGCTGCCATGTGGAAGCCTTTCATTGGGCTATCATTTCCACTTGTCAACCCATAACTAGTGCCAACTATTTGTATGGATTGCCAAGTCACCTTGCGAACTTGTCATGACAAAACACCTGCTTTGCACATGTCACCATATGAGGTATTCATGTCAACACTATATAGTCTATACAATTGTGCCACATGTCACCCTTGCAGTCATGACACGTGTCACCTTGACCCCTTTGACTTTGATTTTTTCCTAGTTTGACCTGAACATTGAACATCCATAACTTTTGCATACGAACTTTGTTTGAGACAATTTTTCCACCATTGGAAAGTTATCGTCAAGCTCTACCCATTAATGGCATTTTCAAGAAAATTTGGGATGATTTAATTTTGATCATTTATGAATCCTTCTGGACCTCTATGAGCGTTCGGGATCCTCTTGGACCTCTATGAGCGTTCCTGGGTCGTCCTGGATCATTCCTCCCCATTGGAATCCTTTTGGACCACCAAAAGTTTTGATTATTCAACAACTAAGTGAGGGTAAAGCTCCCTCACCCTTTCAATCTCCATCCATTTTTCTTTACTTGTTTTTACTCCTTTAAGACCTGTTATCCATCAAAGTTTGACTAGGATGGACTTCCAGCGAGCCACCAAAGATTGAACAATATTGTTCAAAGTTCAGAGTTCAGAAGTTCAACCGATCAATAAAGATCAACCTTTTTCACATTTCCATAAAAAATTGTAATAAGAGATGTTGCATGATGAACTTGTAAAAGGTCTTAGCCACCTAGTCTTAAGCATGAGTTATACTTTGGAGTGTTTTTTCACTTATTTATTATATTTTTTCGTTCAGGCAATTTATAATTTATGAGTTTTTTCACTCAATCCCTCCAGAGCCGGAGTATACACCCATGGTTATGCCTTAGCATGGATATAATCTTAGTGTATAATATATATTACCATGCTAGACATACTCCTAAAGTATTATGGAAATGTGCTAAGCCCCCCTTAGGGTTTTTTTAATTTTCCAGTTAATTAAAAAATTGCTAGAATTAGACATTTTTTAATTAAAAAATAAAGATGTATTAAAGAGTGGTACTAGGGGACTTAATATGCCTTGGGGGTGCTCATTTTTGGACCTAGAGAACCCATATTACCTAAGTACCCACTTAGTTGCGCAAAAATAATGGTTTTAATCACTTAAAAATTAAATTTGCTCAAAAAACCCAAAAACGTCAAAATAAATTAGAAAAATCAGCAAATGCTCAAATCAAGAAAACATGTGGGGACATGTTGGAGACAAATAAAGCCTCAAAAGGATATGTGGAAATACAAGGTTGATTCTTATTGGCTAAAGGAGCAAAGTGGGACATGTTTGGGTTGTTGTTTAGCATGTGCAAATAAAGGGCTGCACACCTCTTGAGAGGTGGCACATTCCCATGAGGGGCAGCCAACCTCTTGAGAGGTGGCACCCCCACACTCATTCAAATTTTGCAAGTGGAAAGTTATGGGAGTGTTGGGAGAGGTGGCAGCCTACTCCCACACACTTGGCTGATTTCTCCTCACACTTGGTGCGCCCTCCCTCTACACTTGGCGCGCCCTCCTCCATTGGGAACTCCACCCTTTGGTCTATTTAAACAAGCACCATCCCATTTCTAAAGCTAGTTGGAGCTTGGGATATTATACTTTCTGTTGTAAACTATTGTAATACTCTTGGATTGCGAATAAAAGACTTTGGAGGTCAATTGGTCTTTGTGGTGATGTGTGGATGCTTGGATAATTGTTCAAAATCTCGAGGTAATTTTGTATTTGATCCAAAATCATTGTATATATACTTTATATTGCAGCCTTTGAAGGTGTTTTGTCACATAGTAGGGTAGGATTTACTCAATTTGGTTATTGTTTAGATCCTATTATTTTCTTATGTTCATAAATTTAAAGATGCATGTTTTTTCGATGAACTAATATGTTTTTTCAAGTTTCCTTGTAGGAAAGTACTGTTCTAACAAGTGTTTAAAAGGGTTGAAAAGATCCAATGGGTTACTCAAGATTGAAATAGAGTGGGATAGGAGATCCATCCATCGAATTCTTCAAGAGATAAATCTTTTCCCTCTTTCATCGATCAAGGACCCCATAGCCCAAGATTCAAGTTCCAAAGAGAAGATCCTCTCAACCTCTTTCTCGCATTTTATTTAAATTTATTCTTCAAGTTACTTTATGTTTTGCATGCAAAGATAGATCATTCTAAGGTTACATCTAATCAAAATCTTATGCATGCATGACCTTCTAGATCTAGGCAAAGTTTATCTCCTTTTTTAAAAGCTAGATCTAGGAGCAAAGTTTACCTTTTGCTTGTCTTTATTTTAGATCTGTTTTGGAAAAAGAGTAAAGCGTATTTGATCATTTAGATAAGGCTGCTGGATAAATTCTATTGGATTCTCTATGACAGTAAACATAAGCAACCAATAGAGCCTTTATTTAGTCTCTTAAAACTAGTCAAAAAATTACAAAATTTCCCTTTTTACTTAGAATATTTTTAGAAAATTTGAGCTAGATTTTCGTTCATTCTTAATAAACTCTTCAATTGTATTTTAGGTGAATTTGGTCTAATTAGATTTCTATTTTATAGCAGGTTATTGAATAAAGAGGGATAAATTATGTCCGTTTTGACCAAGGTTGGGGCGGTTTTGATATTCAAAGTTAACCCTTGAAGACCCTTTTCCAAAAATTTGTAATACTTGTGAGCCCAAAGTTATATGACTCAAAAGTCTCCCAGAAAAGAAGAAAGGCAAATTGTAAATCATATCAATAAAATAAGTGAATCTAAGGAGGCTTCACTTTTTCTCTTTTTCCCCCTAAGGGGGGAACCAGTGTGGTGGTATTTGTTTCAGTTTCGTGCATAGTTTCCTTTTGCTTAAAATCTAAATCTATCTCATGATCTAAGGATTAAGTAAAATAAATCAAATCTTATAAGTCTCAAATCACTACACAACAATTTAGTTAGATTTTCCCTTTTGCAAAACAAGTAAATTTTAATTGCTAGTTTAGTTTGATTTTCAGTCTTGCAATTTCAAAGTTGGCAAATAAACCTTCTCTTCAGCTCCTCACAAGAGGCCTGGTCAGTGCAGATTATTAATTAGCATAACATTTCAATTTCATTATTTTATTTCTTGTTTAAAATAAACATTTTCCCTCATCTCTCAGTGCGGTTCCTGACCCTTCCAGTTGCGAGCTAGTCTCGATTTGCTGGGAGTAAGTTCATACATGCTGAGCTGGTCAATGGTGATAGATTAATTAGGGAAATTGCTAAAGTAGTTAGCTTAATGCGTGAGAAAATGCCTTTAAGTGACTTGTGGAGTAAGGCGAGCCCTCTTGGGATCTGGATTCCCACCCGTTTTGGACATCCAACGCTTTGAGTGAGTTTACTAGTGTTGGCAATGGAAGTCACTCCTGGATTGCTATCAGGAGCAAAGCCCGACGCCCATCAGTTTTTATGTCACGATTTGATAAATGGGCGATCAAATGGGTAGAGACTCGAGGATATATCACTCTAACTCGGGGACTGGATCTGGTAAGTAAAGAATAAAGGAGGTTTGGAATCCTAACTTCAGCCAGTGGGTTGAATAAAAGATGAGCAGGTGGAAGACTTAGTGAGAAAGGTGAACAAAAAACTCTAGGCAACATGCTTACAGTGGTTTGTAGGGGTAAAACTCTGAACACAGGATCCTCCTGGTTCGGGGCTTTAAGAAACTGAATAGAAGACTTGACTGGATCCTCCAATTCCAAGTCATTCAACGTTAAGGAAATCACAGGAATCGATTAGAGACTCCGTAACTATTACAATGATCCATTACAACATCATCCTATAACAAATACAACTCGACTGGATCCTCCAATTCCAAGCTGCTCTAACACAGTATAACAAAGATGTAAAGAAACTGGCTTTCATAAAGCAAGAAGTCTCAGAAGTCTAGAAATAACCAGAAAACAGTGCTTCATTAAAGTTTTACAACCGGGAGCTCTGCTCAACCATCGATCCTTTGAAAAATATCAAAACTAAGTATATATACTCCTAAAACATTTTCCCAACAGAGGCGTGTACAACTACTCAAAGCTTGGCGTCCCTTCAGTCAAACTCATACTGATGTCTTTTTTAAGCGTCATCTTAACTAAGCATGGCTCCTGTAAAAAGAGTAGCTAAGCCATTAAATGTTAGGCTAACGTGCGTAGACTTCTCTGTCGAGTTGAAGACTTTGGCATGGCGTATTTGAAGAACTGGGTACACAGGACCCTCTTGAGTGGACCACCTGCCAAACCTTCCATACCTTGCAATAAATGAGTGAGGCGAGGTTTCAACCACCCTCTGTCTTCTTCATTCACTCCGAGCAGGTATCAAGATTGAGATCAAGTTGAACTGGCACCTGGAGAACACAGTGATCCCTTCTGCATCTAAACCTGGTGCTTCGGCCTTTTGCGCAGTTCTTTCTATCACCCCCAAGTGACCACGGGCTGTGACCTTGTGCCTATCTTCAAAGGCGCTTTCGACACTTTGCGTCTCGCGACTGGGAGGAGGTTGGTCCTTGATCTTCAAGGTTATGAGGGGCGAGGAGGCGAGGAGCCTAATCGCGCACCACGTGTCCCTCTTTGATGGACAGTTCTGATCACCTCGACAAGACTGTGGGCCCGGGTTCGAGACTTTCCCGACACTTCGCATCTCGCGGCTGGGAGGAGGCTGGTCCTCGATCTTCAAAGTTACGAGGGGCGAGGAGGTGAGGATCCTAATCGTGCACCACGTGTCCCTCTTTGATGGATGGTTCTGATCACCTTGGCAAGACTGTGGGCCCGTGTCCGAGACTTTCCCAACACTTCGCGTCTCGCGACTGGGAGGAGGCTGGTCCTCGATCTTCAAAGTTACGAGGGGCGAGGAGCCAAGGAGCCTAATCACACACCACGTTCCCCTCTTTGATGGAAGGTTCTGATCACCTCGGCAAGACTATGGGCCCGGGTCTAAGACTTTCCCAGCACTTCGCGTCTCACAGCTGGGAGGAGGCTGGTCCTCGATATTCAAAGTTACGAGGGGCGAGGAGGCGAGGAGCCTAATCGCGCACCACGTGTCCCTCTTTGATGGACGGTTCTGATCACCTCGGCAAGACTGTGGGCCCAGGTCCGAGACTTTCACGGCACCTCGCGTCTCGCGCGACCAAAAGATATGGTCCGCCCTCCGAACTCACGAACCCTGAGTTCAAGAAATGAACTCGTGCATCAATAGATCGCGATCAATGGCCCTCATTATTTTGCGAGTTCTCTACGGAGACTTCTGACCGTTCACCTCTTTAAAAACTTTTGCGCTATACTTGGCGTGACTCGGCTGACTGCAATTACCCACCGACTGTCGATCTGCTTCGCAAAAATAGACCCTAGATGCTGCCGACGACATTTTGCCCGCTCGCTTGACCTGCTTCGTGGAAAAACAGGGATTTCTCCTGTGCTGTGCTTGATCATTTCGTGCAACTTGTAGACCTGAATGCTCTAGAGCCCGTAACAAGAATTATCGCTAACATTAGGCTCCATGGGGGATAGAGTCGTCCCTGTGATGCTCTAAGAACTCATTCCGCAACTTCAGTGCCTTGCTGTTGGGCTATGGAGTCATGCTCAAACATCCTGTTGCTGAAGACACAGGCCAAAAAATAAAAGTAACAAACTAAAGATACATGCTCAAAGGAGCTTATTTATATACAATCCTAAACTAATAAAACACTTTAGATGGGGCTAGGTGAAAGCATATTTCCACCATAGCCATTCAAGTAGCTTCCTGGATAGAAGCTCCTTCCTTCTGTCGATGATCATTAGCAGATGGTGTAACCGTGATAGCAGAGCGGTTACACTCTTCAACTCCTCCTTACAGGCTGGAGTTGATATGGAATAGGGTAGCTCCAAGGCATAGGAGAAATGCCACTCCATGTACTTGCTGACAAGGTCATAGAATGAGTGGAAAATTCTAGAAAATGGGCGACAGACACCCTCCTCTGCTACACAGTTGTTCACCTATAGCTGAATATCTCTAATAAGCACAGGTTGATGGTGGACAACTGATGTATGCTCGCTGCTCTCGGCTGTGGCTACTCACTGACCGACTCTGGACATGAAATATTCTGCTCCTCTGGTTCGGTCTCCCCCAGGTCCGATTCGTATTCATCATAAATAGGGACCATGGGGTGGTTCTGTTTGTCGACTGGCTCTTCAGTATCTCTATAGTGATCAAAAGTAGGATAAGCTTGTTGCTCGTCATGACTATAATATATATCAAAGAGGGGTTGTCCTTCATTGATATGAACCTCCTCCAGAACAATGATCCCGTCAAAAAATTCCATTTTAGGGATAGTGGGACCTACTGGTTCTAGCTTCTCACACGTAATATTTTTCTCTTTAATCCCAGGTAAACATATATCGTGAGAAACCCCCTGGAGGAAAAAAGGGGAAACCGCTTTCACAATAATTTCTTCTTTAAAAACGGGAAGGCCTCCGTCCTCAGAAGCAGGGCTGCTAGGAATATCTGCTTCAACCTGATACTCAGGTGAGCCATCTACCATGGACCACATCTGCTCTGCGAACTCATAATCTCCACAAGAGGCGTGTTGATCTTCGTGAACATCTAAAAGAACATATGCATCTGATATGATGTCATATGCTTCCGTTCTGGGGCTAACACAATTACTATCGTCCAACACCTCTATATTTTCATAGCGGATGCTTTCCTCCACAGTAAGGGCTTCATCATGGACCTAGTCTTCAGGGCTATCAAAGGCTTCCTGAAGCAAAGAAAACTCCTCACAACAGTTTTCAAACAAACCATTAGCTGGATAGTAGTCTTTAAAAAATGAATTGAAAGCTGTATGAAAACCTGTTAAAGAGCGGATGCTTGCAGTGGGAAGAGAGCGACACCATTCAAGAGAAACTCCCTTCAATGAATACCTGAAGAGCTTGATCTGGACATCCTCATGCGTGATATTGTGTTGGTGGATAGCCTCATGGAAGTCCAGTAAATGCTCAGCTGGTTCCTCCCAACTTGTTGCATGAAATTCAGGGAGGAAATCTTCCCATTGGTCTCTATTAGGAAGTGCATTAGGAAAACCAACTATCTGAGAAAAGTCACAAAAAGCAAACCTTTGAGCCAGATTTTTCTCCATATCGAATCAGTGGAGTCGTCAATCGATCCTCGAATCATGGATTCGCCAGGTGAAAGATGCACAGCTTCAAGTGTGTCTGGTCCTTGTTCGCCATCAAAGGCCAGACCTTAACATTGTCGTTACCCCAGGAAGCTTCTCAGGCTGAGAAAGCAACTGCTGAAACCTTCTCAAGAAATCTCCTTAGGGTCAGCTTTCAGGTGTGCTAACAATAGTCACAACTGAAACAGTGATGTGTAAACAATGGAGTCACCACAGTGGAGTCTCCTGGTGCACAGTAGAAATCTTGAAGGGCTCTGATATCTGATGCACCTTCAGAATCAGAGGCTCAATGTCGTTCTACCCAGGGAAAAAATCTTCAACTTCATCCTCGACAACGACGCCATAAATGTTGGCGACGGAAGTCACTCCTAGATTTCTAGCAGAAGCAGAGCCCGACGCCCATCAATTTTTATGTCACAATTTGATAAATGGGCGATCAAATGAGTAGATACTCGAGGAGATATCAATCTAACTAGGGGACTGGATCTGGTAAGTAAAGAACAAAGGAGGTTTGGAATCCTAACTTCAGCTAGTGGGTTGATTAAAAGATGAGCAGGTGGAAGACTTAGTGAGAAAGGTGAACAAATAGCTCTAGGCAACAGGCTTACAGCGGTTTGTAGGGGAAAAACTATGAACACAGGATCCTCTTGGTTCGGGGCTTCAAGAAACTGAATAGAAGACTTGACTGGATCCTCCAATTCCAAGTCATTCAGCATTAAGGAAATCACAAGAATCGATTAGAGACTCCGTAACTATTACAATGATCCATTACAACATCATCCTATAACAACTACAACTCGACTGGATCCTCCAATTCCAAGCTGCTCTAACACAGTATAACAAAGATGTAAAGAAACTGGCTTTCATAAGGCAAGAAGTCTCAGAAGTCTAGAAATAACCAGAAAATAGTGCTTCATTAAATTTTTACAACCGGGAGCTATGCTCAACCATCGATCCTTTGAAAAATATCAAAACTAAGTATATATACTCCTAAAACATTTGCCCAACAAAGGCGTGTACGACTACTCAAAGCTTGGCGTCCCTTTAGTCAAACTCGTACTGATGTATGTTTTAAGCGTCATCTTAACTAAGCATGGCTCCTGTAAGGAGAGTAGCTGAGCCATTAAGTGTCGGGCTAACGTGCACAGACTTCTTTGTCGAGTTGAAGACTTTGGCATGGCGTCTTTGAAGAACTGGGTACACAGGACCCTCTCGAGCAGACCGCCTGCCAGACCTTCCATACCTTGCAATAAATGAGTGAGGCGAGGTTTCAACCACCCTCTCTCTTCTTCATTCAGTTCGAGCAGGTATCAGGATTGAGATCAAGTTGAACTAGCACCTAGAGAACACAGTGATCCCTTCTGCAGCTAAACCCGGTGCTTCGGCCTTTTGCGCAGTTCTTTCTATCACCCCCAAGTGACCACGGGCTGTGATCTTGTGCCTATCTTCAAAGGCGCTTTCGACACTTCGCGTCTCGCGGTTGGGAGGAGGTTGGTCCTCGATCTTCAAGGTTACGAGGGGTGAGGAGGCGAGGAGCCTAATCGCGCACCACGTGTCCCTCTTTGATCGACGATTCTGATCACCTCGGCAAGACTGTGGGCCCAGGTCCGAGACTTTCCCGGCACTTCGCGTCTCGCGGCTGGGAGGAGGCTGGTCCTCGATCTTCAAATTTACGAGGGGCGAGGAGGCGAGGAGCCTAATTGCGCACCACGTGTCCCTCTTTGATGGACGGTTCTGATCACCTCGGCAAGACTATGGGCCCGGGTCCGAGACTTTCTTGGCACTTCGCGTCTCGCGACTGGGAGGAGGCTGGTCCTCAATCTTCAAAGTTACGAGGGGCGAGGAGGCGAGGAGCCTAATAGCACACCACATTTCCCTCTTTGATGGACGGTTCTGATCACCTCGGCAAGACTGTGGGCCTGGGTCCGAGACTTTCCCGGCACTTCGCATCTCACGGTTGGGAGGAGGCTAGTCCTCAATCTTCAAAGTTACGAGGGGTGAGGAGGCGAGGAGACTAATCGCGCACCACGTGTCCCTATTTGATGGACAGTTCTGATCACCTCGGCAAGACTGTGGGCCCAGGTCCGAGACTTTCCCGGCACCTCGCGTCTCGCGATCTCACACGACCAAAAGATATGGTCCGCCCTCTGAACTTACGAACCCTGAGTTCAAGAAATGAACTCGTGCATCAACAGATCGCGATCAACGACCCTCGTTATTTCGCGAGTTCTCTACGGAGACTTCTGACCGTTCACCTCTTTAAAAACTTTCGCGCTATACTTGGCGTGACTTGGCTTACTGCAATTACCCACCGACCGTCGATCTGCTTCGCAAAATAGACCCTGGATGCTGCCAATGACATTTTGCCCGCTCGCTTGACCCGCTTCGTGGAAAAACAGGGATTTATCCTGTGCTGCGCTTGATCATTTTGTGCAACTTGCAGACCTGAATGCTCTAGAGCCCGTAACAAGAATTATCGCTAACAACTGGTGAGAGCATTGGGTTTTGGTAAGCTCTTCGCAAGTTTCCAAACAAAGAGCTAACCTCCAAGGAGACCAAACAATCTCATTAACTCAACATCAATTTACCCTAATAAAACACACGAACTACATTGCCCATGATTACCTTTAAGGCACTGGTCTCATATTTACACTCTGCAAAGCCATATGCTTCACTTTACTTTTCAGTTATTTACTTGAAGCAATTTTATTTTACTTGCATCTAACAACTGTGTCTAAGTATGCTTTATGGAAGTACATGCTTAATGTTTATATCATGGTGAATAATTGGTTTATGTTTTATTAGTTTGTGGTTGATTGTTGAAAGAATAAACTCCTAGATTTATTTCTTGTACTTAGTTTAGTTCAAGCCTTAGTATATTTTTTAGGGACTACCCCCCTTGGCTTCCCTAGGAGTTATCCTAGACGGGAGATTTGAGGATTAGGTGACAACACCTTAACTCTCACTTGCCCCCAAGGACACACCGAGTGGATTGAAGATTTATTCCACGTCTCCCATGTGCGTATAAGGCGACAAAAAGACCAACTCAAAGATATTCCACATCACCTCTCTATGAAGTCCTAATCCTTCTATCAAGAATAACATCTTCCTATAGCTCATCTAAATACTCTGGAGAAAAATCATCAACTTTTGGAACTTGAATACTTTCATCTTCATCAATAATCATAGGAGGCTCATAAAGTATCAAATGCTCAACATTATCCATTGAATACATTTGCATGTAGGATGGTAGATCTAAACGAAAGACATTAGCACCAATCTTCTCCAAGATATTGAAGGGACCATATCAGATTGGTCTTATCTTTTTACCTTCACCTTTCATTCTATCTTTGTTTATATGTAACCATACTTGATCACCGACTTCAAATTGATGATCAACCCAATGTTTTTCATGTCTCACATTAGATTTATGTTGGATTTTATCCATCTATTCTTGTACTACTTGATGTACTTGTTGGATGTTTTGAATGAAACTTTCAACTTCATCTGTATCATCGTGTCCCTCTTCTTTACTTGCTTCTCCAAAATCAAATTCCATAGGTGATTTAGGAAAGTACCCCAAGCATTATTCAAAAGGAGTTTTCTGAGTAGAAGAATGCATAACATTATTATAGGCATGTTGTACATAAGGAAATTGTTCATCCCATAACTTAGGATTCTTGCTACAGTATCCTCGAAGTAGATGTACCATTGTTTTGTTTACCACCTATGTTTGTTCATCTGTTTGTGGATGAAAAGTTGTGATCTTCTTTAGCTTAATGTCCATGAGCTCCCATAAATGAGACCAAAATTTTCCCAAAAATCAAGAATCTCGATCTGATATAATATATGTAGGCAACCCAAAATGAACCCAAACATTAGCAAATAACATATGTGTTGTTTGTTTAGCTATGACCTATTTCTTGCTTGGCATCAAAATACACATCTTACTTAATCTATCCACGATGACATATAGATAATCAGGACCTACCATGGACATCACCAAACCCCCTACAAAATCCATGGAGATACTTTGATGCAGGAGCATCTCTCCATGTCAGCCAGCCAACCAGCTAGCCACGTCAGTGAATTCAAATCACGTGTTGAAGAGAGGTGCAACCTCATTTGAAATCTGAATTCAATGTAATTAAATGTCTAAGCTGGTGAGATGTAGAGCCGCGCCTTTGTGTAGGTTGTAGATAAGATCGGCCTTTAATGTTTGTATGGATGAGATCTAGATCCAGATGCTGGACTAGACAACCCATTCAATGTAATTGAATAGGGTAGGTAGGTTGGAGGGAAGAGCTCGAAGAGGTCCCTTGGGTAAAATAGATTTCGTATCTCATTTTGTGTAAGAATTTGAGATAGTAGAGAATCTACGAGTAGAGAGCAGAAGAGAAGATCCGAGACCTTGTTACAGGCTGTGCTCAGGAACACCTTGTATAAACAAACATTTTCCATTTTAATATAAACATAAGCAGTTTTTCCTGCATTACTGTGTGTTATGTGGATGTCTGTGAGTGTTCCATTGTATGCTATGAATGTATGCTGTTATCATGCATTTACAGGAGTGTGTTTGATTTCAGGTGAAGGTCTTTGAGGCTTCACACCAGGAGGGTGTGACAGAACACTGCGGGTTCTGATAGATGTGAACAAAGGTTGCACTTCTGAATTCTGCGGGTTTAGACAAAGATGTGCTGCGACACAAGAACTGGAATCAACAACTCAGGAGAAGACCTCAAGGTTGCTGAATAGCTTGGAGGCAAGGCTGTGTGTGAGAGACAGTTGCAGACAAAACTTAGCTGTGAGTTCTGTAAAGCTCTGCCAAGTGGGCCTTGAGCACATGCACAAGGTACAGTTGGAGGAACTCTGTTGTGAGCTTAGACAGAAGCCAAAATCACTGAGGATTCTGTGAAGCTCTGCCAGGTGGGAATTGAGCCAGTGCAAGGAGTGCACAGAGGAAGAACTCTGTTGTGAGTCCAGGAAGAAACAAAATCACTGAGGATTCTGGGAGCTCTTCCAAAAGAGCATTGAGCGGGTGCGTAGGTGCACAGGAGGACAGAACTGTTGGATGTTCTGTGAGAAGATACTCTGCTAGGAAGGCATTTGAGTCAGTGTGCAGACAGGCACAAAAGAGAAGAGAACTCTTTGAGTTTTGTAATTGAGGGAAGAATCCACAGAGGGATCTTCACAGGGTTTCTGAACACCCTACAGACTCAACAAAAAGTTGCTTGAGTAGAAGGATAGCCAGGAGGGCATCCATATTTCTCCATCTGAGGGAGAAGGGAAGAAAGACAAAATCCCTTAGGGGTCTGAGTGGTTGATAAGATCAGGAGAGATAGCACTTTGGGTGCGTGAAGACCCTGCAGAGGTGTAGGAGTCATAGAGTCCCTTGAGGATTCGGGTGCAGAAGCTCAGGAGGGACAGTGATTTTGGTGCACAGAGGCGAGGCTGCAAGGAGTGCAGAGGTTGAAGAACTCTTTGGAGGAGTTCAGAGTCTATAAAAGCTCAGGAGGAATAGCATCGTGAAAGAGCGCAAGCGAGGCTTAAAGTCGAAGAGCTCACAGAAACGAACCCAAGGTCGAGGCCTTTGAGGAATTTGAATTTTCTCCCAAGTCTGGGAAGAAGGAGTGCACAAGCTCAGGAGGGAGTACAACAACCATCAGATCTAGAGCAAAGAACCCGTCAGCCGTTGGATCGGGTGAAGGCGTTCAGAGTTTAGCCTCTGGAGTAAGCGCACAAGAAGGACGGATCTGAACCGTGAGATCTTGGGAAAATTACCTGTCATCCGTCGGATCTGACAGAAGTTGCGTGAGGATTAAGCTCGTGAACTGGAGAAGGAATCTCGAAAGGAGGATTGACTCATCGGGGTTTCGCATATTGGGAAATCGGAAGTCTCGTTGACATGAGATCGGGAATTTCCATGGGAAATTACCCGGAACTGATCTGGACCGTCCGTTAGTGGAGACACATGGCGGAGATTGAGGCGTCGGGAGTCGGGATATCATCATTCCCGTGGACAGGATATTGGGTAAGTCCACCTTGAAAACCCTGACACAAATCTAGGCCGTCCATCTGAGAGAGGATGCATGTCACGCGATCGTCCATTCCAGAGATCCGGGCACTAGACATCAGGATATCAGTGCTCGAGAAATCAGAGTTCTCAAGGTCGTGAAAGTCGGGACATTTTAAGTCTCGAAATCCCGAGAGTTAACCAGGACCGTCCATCAGAGGAGGACACGCGGCAGCAATTGGAGCCATCGGGGAAAGTCCCGACAGGAAGTCGTCTATCGACATTTTGGTCATTGGGATATCGGGAATCATGTTGACAAGAGGTTTGGGCATTTCAGAATCGTGAAGTCTGAAACCCCGACAAGAAGGAAGGAGCCATCGTGGGGACCATCTGTCAGCATATCGGAGAATCGGGATTCGAGGGATCGACAATCCCGTGGGAAAATGTTTTTTAGCATTTGAAACCCCAAAGCCCTAATAGGTGGTATGACTACGGTCATATAGAGGGAGGTCGTATGGACCCAAAAGGTCTAGCCCAGGGGACTAGCGGAAGCTGACGTCATATCGGGATATCGGGGATTCCGAGGACAAAATGTTTATGCATTTCGACATTGCGATGTTCAAATCCCTAATGGGAGACAAGGCTGCAGTCTTGTGAGATAGTGGTCATGTGGGCTAGGAGTCTAGCCTAGAGGGATAACGGGAGTTGGAGCGCATCGGGATTTTGAAGCCCAAAACCCCGAAAGAAGGATAAGGCTGCGGTCTTATGAATTAGCGGTCACATGGACCAGAGCATAGCCAGGAGGGCTAATGCGTAAAGGACGCGTATCGGTGAAATTTCTCATCGGAGATCATGGATTGAAGAGGACATGAACTCTTGACGTCAGGGATCATGAAACCCCGAAACCCAAAATTAAGATCAAAGAAAGATCACGGTTTAGTGCAGAAAATCCATGTGGGTGAGAAGGACCTGTGGATCGGGTTTTCTCAGAGATTCCATTGGGAGTCCAAGGAGCTATTTTGGCTCAAAATGGGAATTTAGATCGATCCTGAGAGCAGGTGAGTAGAGCATACTCACGTCCTGCATCATACTTTCCCATGGTTGAGAAGGTACTGGAAGTGGCATATATAATCCCAACTTTTTGATGCTAGGCTTACTTGCAACACACATAACACACCCTTTTGTATACTTGGAAATTGTCTCATTTATTCGAGGCCAATAACAATATATTTGTAACTCGGCTATTGTATTAAAAACCCCAAAATGTCCTGAAATGAGAGGTGTATGAGCTTCTCTAATTACATTTACTCTTTCATCCCTGGGTATACAAAGTTTTCCAAGATGATATAACAAATTGTCATGCATATAATAACCTGACTGCTGATTTCCACGAGTTAATAGTTCATACACATCTTTAAAATATTCATCCTTAGCATATTGTTCAACATAACTTTCATGAGCTAAAGGATTATACCTTAGTATTGTTGATGCATTGATCACTGGTATTGATAACATATTTGCAACCTTGTTATGAATACTTTTCTTATACTTGATTACTAGATGAAATTGTTGTAACAAACCCATCTGCTTGAAATGTCTTGACTATTGTAGCTTGGTCTGTGACTGCAAATACTATAATGGTTGATGATCTGTATGGATTGTTGTCTCCTTTCCCATTAAGCAATGCTTCCATTTCTTCACACTTTGTACCAATTCATATAATTCATTATCATATGTTGGATAGTTAATCACATCCTGAGTAAAAGTCTCAAAATGATAACATATAGGTTTACCTCGTTGCATCAAGACTGCTCCCATGGCATATCCATTTGCATTGGTTTGAATTTCAAATGGCTGTTGTAGATCTGGTAGAGCCAAAACTGATGCGGTGTTTATATTTTCCTTCCATGTCTCAAAGGATTTCAGTTGCTTGCCTCCCCATTGAAAGATTCATTTAACACTTGTTAATGCATGCAGATGAGCTGCTATAAAGGAAAAAATAGCAATGACTTTCCTACAGTATTGTACTGCTCCTAAGAAGCTCCTGACTTCTGTAATGCCCCATATTTTGACCTTAGACAATTAGAACTTTGATTTTACTCATCTTGGTAATTCTTTGCTTAGTAACTATTTGGACTTAGTTAGACTGATATGGACATTTGAGATGTGTATATCTAGACCTATTTATGTGTTGCATGATGCTATTTTTATTGTTATATGTTCATAATTGTGATAGTTATGAGAATTGTTCAAACATGCAAATTAAAATATGGAATTTTGGTACATGGATACTAGTTCAAGTTATGTTGTGAATGCATAACAGATGCAAGGCATGATAAAAATAATCATGAATTTCTTAATTGAACACCAATACAAATATGGATCCTTATATGAAAATATGATATATATACATCGATACGAGTTATTGGTGAACTAACCTACAGGTTGATGAACTATGTGATAGCCAAATGACTATAGTGCTGAGGTAACTTGGATGTCGTAGACGTCAAGAAGATAGTGTATGCTATAAGTTGTACTTACTATTTAATTTATGATTCAAAATATTGCTATGATTTGGGGTAAGTGTGGTTTTGACATGACACACAACTTTCTCAGAGTAGTTGTTTGATGGTGTGACTCTAAGAACAATAGTTGCACAGTATGACTTGATGTAGGGTGTTCACCCTAGTTCTATGAGGAGGGGTGGAGGTATTTCCCACCGTTTATCCTCCAAAACCTAGAGTCATGGGAGGGTTGTGTGAAGTCACGCCCCTCTAGATGTGTGATGACAATTGCTATTTGTCTACTAGGGAATCTTGGTCAAGATGTCTGACACTTCGGTTTAGGGGTTCTATCTAGAGTTCGGTCAATATAGTTGACGCTCCAACTTAGGCTGGCAAAGGAAATGATAGGATGGAAGATGGAAGTAGGTTAGGAAGGAAGGATGATTTGATCTTAGTTAAGAATATTTCTTTGGGATTAGATGTGTCACTTTTGTTTTCTCCCTTGGTTCCAAAACACTCATTTTTATTCATTTTTTATATTTCAAGTGTAATGATCAATTATTGATGATTTTTTGTGGTTTTGTTAGTTAAAGTTATCGAATGATGCATTTGTTGTCTTGCATGCCTTGGTGTGATCATAAAGAAACTATGCACCAAAGATAGTGATTGTTTATCATTAGTACATGCACGGGATATGTGTTCGCTATCCACGCACACATACCCTACACGTGTACACTATTACACTTAATTAATGTATTAATTATTAAACTAGATTATTAAGTATTTAATTGAATGGTTTAATAATTGTGTAAATTATATTGCACGGAAAAAATATCTAGTAGGATTAAATAACTTCTTTGACTTTGATTAATGGTTGGTATGATTAATTAAATGAGTATGGTGGGTTATCAAGTACATTTTGGGGGAAATTGTCAAATTGCATTTATAAGCTAGCATGAGAACAAAGACTTTGCATTTTATTTATTATTATTTTATGCAAGTCATTTATATTTTAGTTTTATTTTTAACTTTTTTCAAAAATATAGATAAGGGAGGTTGATGACTAACAATGAGGGTGATTGGGGAGACTTGGGGAAGGGGAAATGGAAACTTGATAAATATGAGAGGAGGTTAAGAGGTTGAAAAATTCTTGGCAGATATATTTCTTGTGATAGTTTTCCTAGAGCATACGTGCTTTGTTGTTCTTGGAGTCACGAGCATGGAGGGCCAAGAAACCAAAAGGTTTCTTGGAGCTAAGAAGCCGGCTAGCCTCCTAGTTGGTTGGGAGGATTCCATTGTTTCACTCTGGGAAGTGGGAAAATAATGCTTGGAAGCATCATCCTACTACTGGTAGGACTACATTGCAAATGGTTGTTGGATTACTGAGAGGGGGGTGAATCGGTAATAGCTTAATTATAATCCTTTTTCTTCAAATCTTATATCAATGTAGAATTATTATCCTATAATGAGCAGTAAGAAATAAACAATCACACACATACATAGTACACTAGTTTTTTACATGGAAACCCAAATCGGGAAAAAACCACAAAATGTTTTTTCTTATATGTCTTGAAGAATTACTTTCATTGGAAGCACCAACTTCCTTTATTTTCCAGTTGCAACTGGAAGGAGGCTCCAACCCCCTAGTTTCTCAGGCTACAACCCGAGGGAAGCTCCAAATCCCCAATTCTATGGCTACAACCAGAAGGAGGCTACAACCCCCTATGTTCTCCGGCTACAACCAGAAGGTGGCTACAACCACCTGTCCTTGCCTCGTCTTGCCACCCTAAAGTAGAAGTATAATGATGAAACCACTGTCACACTATCACTGTGAGATATACCACTATAAATATGTACCAATAAATCTGAACCATGTATCAACCATGCATCAACCTGTAATCAACCTGTACCATAAACAAGTGCATCAACCATGCACCAACATGTACCAAGCAACCTGTAATCAACCTATACCATAGACAAGTGCATCCAACCATGTACCAAGTATGTACCAATCATGTGTCAACTACTCATCAACTATGAATCATCAATATGTACCAACATCATCAACTATACACCTCATGTATGTGCCAACTCATCAACTACTTATCTCAACCATGTACTCAACATGTACGTCAACCAAAATCCCTCATAAATTTCATCATCCAAATATGATTTGTAGCTCTATAATAGACCTGGTGTATATGATCACATTCCTGCAAACCTTCCTTAACTTTAACAACAAGAGACTAGCATTTTCATCAAACTTTTCTTTAGTCTCACATGCCTAGTTTTGGATTAGTCAACAACCCTAACTTGAAGTAATCATAACTTTGAACCTGTAATGTATAAAGATCTAAAACTGATATATAATGTTCTTCAATGTGTTTTCTGTAATTCCTTCAGGTGTCACTTCTTGGAACCTCTCAGAAAAGGAATTATAGAAAAAATGACATACCTTGCTAAATTCTAGCTTATTCTAGAAAGCGACCTTGTAGAGCCTTCACCGCACAAAATATTCGTTGAATTGATCTAAAACTATTAAAAAACATACTATAGACTGTACCCTAACCAACACATTTGGTCTCACTAAATTTGGATATGTTATGAAGAAGTTATGACATTTTTACCTGAAACACCTTAGAAAGCACCATCAAAAGAATTTATCCTTCCTTGCATTTCAGCCTTCTTTTCTTCACCTTCCCTCAGAAATTCGGTTTAGATATCCTTGGTTACCTCAGACACCATATATATTCAATATTCTCAAGTGTAATTAAAATGAGAGAGCCTTGCCTCTTATTTATACTCTCCAAGTAGCTTCCTTAAAAACATCTTCTAGGTCACTTGGCCCACTTTTATTATTTTAGGGTTAACCCACTTCTAATTTCTCCATTAAATTTATTATTGAATTAATTTATTTTGTATTCGCTTTGAATTATAATACACTCATCAATTCACTTTATTATTTATCTTTTAAAATCTCTTAAACCACTTTGACTACTTTGACCTTTTAGGGCTTCTAGATGACATATGAGGGTCCTCCAACTTCGTAAGGCCATAACTCTCAAACTGTGAGGAGTTATGTGACATTTCACATACCACCAGAAATGGAATGACATGTAATATCCATATAGAATAATATTACCTTAAAATATAGAAAAAATCATACCGTTATCCACAAACAAACTTGGGTCCATTACCCAAACCTGGGTTCTCCAACTTCACATGGTCATAACTCTCTAACCGTGAGGAGTTACGTGATGTTCTACATACCACCGGAAATGGAATGACAAGCACTATCCATCTAGGATAGTTTCCCTGACAAATTCATTGTCCTTCATCTCATTATTCCACAATTAAGCATGGGTTCTCTTACTCCGCAAAGAATCTTCCCATGAGGGATTTCACCATAAGGGGACCACTTTGGAGTTCATCCATATTTAATTCTTATCAACCATGAAAAAACAATAATGAGTCATATTTACATCAAACAATCTTGGGTCCATTACCCAAATCTTTGTGCTACGGGGCTTTCTTCAAGGTTTGACATCAATGACAACCAACCTTAATCAACAATGGTCATCTTCAATAGACTAGGGAGGAGGTATTTTACTTGGTATATTTTGTTATGTTTCTATTTAAATATTTTAATCATACAATTAACATCTTATTTATCTCATCCTTGTTGATGTCTGGGAAACATCGAGAAGACATTCTCTTAGAAAAATAATTAATAATATAATTATTGATTATTAAATATCATATATAATAAGTAAATGATAATAATAAATAGTTACTGATTATTCAAGGGGCACATCCTTTCATGGATGGTCACCATATGTTCCATATATATGGAACACTCATCATTGTAATAATATATTGATTATATCTCATAAGAAGAAAAACAACATGGTATCAGAGCGAGACTGGACTTGACTCCTTCACATAAGGAGGGCCCAAGAAAATGAGAGTATAGTAAAATGTTGGGAGTGTTAAATTTATGGGGTTGTTACAATATCTATGTATAACATATTTACTTTTTGACTCCTACCTAAATTGTAGAAAGAATTCCATAAATTATGGTGGACAATAATTTCTAGTGAAAATGTCTAATTACCTAAATATGAGGAATGTAATGCATATTTACTTCTACCTATATTTATGCAAAGAATCACATGAATTATGGAGGAACAATTTAACAAAGTCAAATGCTATGTGGATAGATTATAACCAAATTAATCTTTGGTTAGTTACAAATGTATTCTCCAACTATTTATAAGAAAGAAAATTGAATTTAATTTTAAATTTATTTTTTCAAAGAGACATGTATTTTTTGGATCAATCTAATATTACTATAAAAATACACTTGAAAGAAACAACAATAGACACACATAATTTTCTCTCTCACACGTGGAATAAGTGATCTAAGGAAGAGACTAAGAAGTTGAAATTTTCTGAGTTACTTACTGATGTTCTAGTGTTTACTAAAGTAATATTGTATATCATTGGAAGTAATTATCACTTGCGGAAAATTGTGCTTGTTTAATTTAACAATAGAAAATCAACATGGTTAGTCATATGACATCGAGTATATTATGGATGTGTGTTGGTCATAATAGAAGACATATTATTTGGAGGGTCACTGTATATAGTTATGCACAAGATAAATTGATCTCCTCTAGGAGATGATTTTTGTTGTTCTTGTTTCTTGTTTTGAGAAGGTCACATGTAATAGCTCTGAGAAGGAGCCATAATGATGGTCCTAGGAAGAAAACATGGAGGGAAATACCTTCCAACATGATATCAAGGAGAGACATTTCCAGACATGATGCTCAGAGACAGGAAGTCTCTAGGAGCAATGTACCTCCCAGGATGGGACCATGCCATATAGTAGAGACAATTCCAATGATCATGGATACAACAAGTCATGACCGACTGTAGCACAACTATGGTAGATCTAGTAGAGGAGGAAAACATATTATGAGACTCAAAGGGAGTAGGTGTAGTAGTCCTAGTACATGAGTCGAGCCATGAGATATTGAGGAAGCATGCATGGCAACAGCTCCAGTGTATGTAGAGGCATTCCCAAAGAGGGAGGTGGTACTACATCCAGAGGGAGCAGAGATTGAGTTACCTCGAGAGAAGGAGGAAGAGCTACCTTAAGTGTCAGAGGAAGTAGATACAGAGGAGGAGTCACCTTTAACTCCAGAGGGAGTGTTGATGTTTTTTAGCTTCTTGAGACATTGGTTTCATGAGGAAACCTTGATATATCAAGTATGGTCCAAGATGACTTAGCATGATCATCATTTACCTATGTTTCTCTGGGAAAAGGAATCCATGACTATAGTGCATGTTCAGAACAAAAGGCCTCATACGAATTTGAGGAACATGATACCCGAGGAGGCAACCTTTACCAGAGTGAAGCTCGAGGTTGGACACTTCATGATATTTGGGTGTCCAGTATACATTCATGTACCCAAGGAGAAAAGGATCAAGCTATACCCTTCAGGAAGAAAGGGTACATTTTTGAGGTACAATGAGTGTTCAAAGGAATACTAGATCTACATCCCTGGTTAGAGATATATTGAGGTGAGCAAAGATGTTACCTTTGAGGACGAGGTATCCTTTAAAGATATCTAAAGGATCTCACATGGAGATTGATCAAATTGATCCAATTGATCATGTTGATTTTGTAGCTCAAGTTGATGTTCCCAAAGATATTGTAGTAGTTCGGAAGAGACCTACATGGGCTCGTTAGACTCTGAAAAAGGAAGAAAGATACATACCTCCTCATGGTACCTTCTGAGTGAGGAAGATACCTCAGAGATATTCATGCTATGCCATAACTATGAGCCACATCATTCATTTTGAGCCTTCTTGTTATGAGGAGGCAACTAGTCATCCAATATGGAGAGATGTCATGATGGAGGAGTATCAATACATCATGAAGAATGATGTGTAGGATGTTGTTTTGAGACCCGAGGGGAAGTCTATAGTGACTTCCAAATGGATCTACAAGATCAAATACACAGTTGACAGGAGCATTGAGAGGCACGAAATGAGATTTGTTTCTAGAGGATTCTCTCAGGTGAAGGGAATAGATTATGAGGAGACATATGCTCATGTTGCTTGATACACTTCTATCCAGATGATTATTTCCCTTGCAACATCCATGGGTTAGAGGGTACATCAGTTGGATGTAAAGACAACCTTTCTCAATGGAGAGATTGAGGAAGAAGTATACATCGAGCAACTAGATGGTTTTGTGATACATGAGAAGGAGTCTCATGTGTGTAGGTTGAAGAAGGCCTTGTATGGACTCAAGTAGCCACCTCGAGCTTGGTATGCAAGGATTGATGGACACCTGATGATTTTTGGGCTTCAAAAAACGTGTTTTCGATCCCAGCCTATACTACAAGAATGTTAATGGTGAGTCCCTGATTTTGGTCCTCTACGTTGATGATTTATTCCTCACCGGTACAGAGAGCCTTATTGTTGAATACAAGTATGTGTTGGAATCTAAGTTTGGGATGAATGACCTTGGTATGATGCACCACTTCTTGGGACTAAAGGTGTGGCAGAGAACTGATGAGATCTTCCTAAGTCAGGGGAAGTACACAGTTGAGATATTGAAGAATTTTGGGATGTTGAACTTGAAGCTCGTTGCTACACCAATGGTGACAAATTTGAAGAAACTAAGTGTGTCTTCTTTCGATTTTGACAAAATTGATCTGACTCTATACAAACAACTGATTGGATCATTGATGTATCAGGTTAACACCAAACCAAATATTTGCTATGTAGTGAGTGCACTTAGCCAGTTTATGAGTCAGTCGAGATAGACACACTATATTGTTGTGAAGCATGTGTTGAGATACCTGTGAGCCACAGTTGGACATGGTCTGAGATATACTTCCAGTATTGATATGATATGGCAGGAATATATTGACTTTGATTGGGCAGGGAACACAGTGGACAAACAGAGCACCTTCGGGTGTTGCTTCACTTTGAGATCTTCCATGGTTTCCTGGTGTAGCAGGAAACAAACTTATATGGATTTGAGCACAACAAAAAAAAAGTACATTGCATTAAGTATGTCAGTTCGTGAAGTAGTGTGGCTTTGCAAGCTCCTTGCATATGTATCCAAACATGTGCTGGATTCCAACATTATTCATTATGGTATCCAAAGTTGTGTGAAGATCTCGGAGAATCTAGTGTTTCATGACAAATTGAACCACATTGAGATCAAGTACCATTACATCCGAGACATGGTGTAGAGGAAGGAAGTACTGGTGTTGTACCTTCCTACATATGAGCAGGTTGTTTGATCCGGATTATTTTCGGCACGAAATGAGAGCGGAGATATAATAAAGAAATGCACAGAGATATCGCGTATATCCAGTAATATAACAGAAATATATCAGAGATGCAACCATAAACACAGAGATACAATAATACATGATTTCTATTAATGAAATAAATGTACAGAGACTATAAAAATACAGTGTGAAAGACTCGCTAGAATGGTGGCAGCTTATCTCTGAGAAGAGATGTGACGGCTACTCGCATTCGCAAGAAGATGGTTACAATGAGGCTCTGGAGGCATTTTTACAATAATTAGGAATGCCAAAAGTCCTAGACATCCAAAAACCTAACCCTAGGAGATGAAGTGCCAAAAGTCATGTGGGCCCCGTTTGGGTAAGTTGGTGCATCAACTTCCCGGGGTTGTAACTTTTGCATACGATCTCCATTTTAGGCGTGTGATAGCTCGTTGGAAAGGTATCGTCAAGGAGATTCATTTTGGGGGCTCAATCATGCCTTCGACTATCATTGAGAACCTTGATCTTGAAAAAACTTCATTTAGGCCCTCAAAATGGCCCCGGAAGTGAAAACCTGCTAAAAATAGTAAATTGCCAAAATGGCCAGAAAACTGTTTTGAGCCATTTGGAAAAGGTGGGTGGCCCCCGATATTCACCTGGATCATTGTTGATGTTCTTACCAAAATAGGACGAAGTTCAAGTACTTCTGTGACAGACTTGGCGTGGCAGAGAATGCCTCCCTCATTGAGAGGGAGTGTTGATGTTTGCAGCTTCCTAAGACATTCTCCAGATCGTACTCCTCTGTGACTGATTTGAGTTGATCTGTGATGACACTTATTCGAGAAGGGATAAGTGTGTTTGGGCTTATAGCCCAATGTCCCTTGTGGAGAACACATGAGGACATGTCCCATGTGAAGAGCACATGAGGACATGTCAAGGGAGTTGACCCTTGATGTCACACACTATGGGAGTTAACCCTAGTGTTTCTAGAGGGTGTAGCCTCTAGAAGTTTACATGGGAGTGCCATGTGTGAAAAAAATTCTCCAGATCATACTCCTCCGTGAATTGAGTTGAGTTGATCTGTGAAGACACTTATTCGAGAAGGGATAAATGCATTTGGGCTTATATCCCAACGTCCCATGTGGAGAGCACATGAGGACATGTCAAGGGAGTTGACCCTTGATGTCACACACTATGGGGAGTTGACCCTAAGTGTTCCTAAAGGGAGTATCCTCTAGAAGTCCACATGAGAGTGCCATGTGTGACAAACCTTTTGCTACTATGGTGGTTGTGTACCACTGGTAGAGATTGCGTGTCTCTAGACAATAGTTGTGTACTACTATGGAAAGATACCTCCCTAACTAAGAGGGAGTGTTGATGTTTCAACATCCCGCGAAACTTCTCCTATATTGGATTGTAGACCAAGGGAGATAGGATACATTTATCATAAATGTGCACTTGTGGTAAATGTGCCCAGACATAGTCCTTCCTTGATCATGACAAGGAATAATAAGGAATAGAGGTGCTTGAAGTGATTTCCATGTGTCAGTTAGCATTAAGCTAACATTCACTCACAAGTGTGTACTTGTGGTGAAAGATCCTGGTGTGGTCTTTGTCCTAGTCATGGTGATTTGACAAGGAATGATAAAGACTGAAGATGCTATATGATATTACATGCAGACCTAGAGTGAGCTTCATCTCGGAGAGAGTCAACTGGCTAAAAAGGGATAGACGCAAAATGATTTTCTCCTCGGTTTAGGTGGGAGAGAGATGTCTCCCAAGACTGACATACAAGTGTCATGAGTCTAGGGTGAAGTTTGTATACTTCAGAGACAAGATTGGCATGATGCAAAATTTCTCCCTCGTTGAGAGGGAGTGCTGATGTTTGGGCAACATCGTGAAGACCTTCTCTTAGAAAAATAATTAATAATATAATTATTGATTATTAAATATCATATATAATAAGTAAATGATAATAATAAATAGTCACTGGTTATTCAAGGGATGCATCCTTTCATGGATGTCACCATATATTCCCTATATATGGAACACTCATCATTGTATTAATATATCGATTATATCTCATATGAAGAAAAACAACAATCCTTTTATGTAAATTTGCATATTTATATTATGATTTGGAATATTTAGCATTGGAAAAATTGTAAAAAAAGTTATCAATATGTTGTAGGTTATTCCATCTATGAAAGCATAAAATTTTGTTTACACTTAATGCATGTGTTTAAATTATCAAATATTATTTAGTATCATCTCATGGTGAGGTGCTACATTTGGTATCAGAGCAAAGGTTCAAATGCTAGGGCCAAAAGGGTCATCATTTTTGTGTATACTCTAAATCAAGGAACGAATAGATATCCCATTTCTCATATAACCTTGGAATTCTTGAATGAATATTCCAACCTGCAACTTGAAAGAGATTTTGATTTATGATAGGTTGTGCCCAAAATCAAAACATAACCTTGGAATTCACGAATGAATATTCCAACCTAAGAGAGAGTTTGATTTAGGATAGATTGTATCCAAAATCCAAACATGATAGAATGACATGATTTCATCACTGCATGTAGTTTTCTTAATTTTGCTTACATAGAACATTGTAGTTTTCATAATTATGCTTACATAGAACTTTCTCTTCCTACAATAAACATAAATGAAAATAGAAAGATCAACAATCTATAAGGTTACTTATGAAAACAAAATTTACATTAATTCAGAGTTCTTATAGCTAAAGAAAAACCTAGGTTGCAACTAGGATAAATAAAATAGTATATTTAAATAAGTAAATTTGATATCATTGTTCTCATGAATGTGAACTTGGGGTAGGTATTGAGTGGGTTGTCATTGCACTATGTGATATAGTTTATTGTTATTTTTATGTAAAAGAAATTAAGATAAATTCATCGACAAAATGTGGAATGATAAATCTTAAATTTATAATTATGTAAATATAAATAGTTATGTAAATATGGAAGACAAATAAATTTCTAAAAATAAATTCAGAGTCACAATGTATGAACAACAAAAAACCATAAAATAAATAAACAAGGTTTATATAAGCACAAACTCTTTTACATCACATTTATTGCATGAAGAATGATAGCTCACAATGTTAGATTTGGAATTAAGTTCCTTTGTACATATGATTATGCTTGTGTAGCATATATATAAGAATATATCTTCCCATTACAATAGTCATCTTATGAAAATAAAAGAAACACATAGCCTAAAAAGACTACTTTAAGAATAACCCAAAACCCAAAAATGGAATAGAACCTAGAAATAGAAATGAGCCAGAAATAAAATAGCCCAAAAGCTTGTGATAACCCTTGACCTGTCCAACCATTCTAACCCTAGCAAACCTATGTAAAAACCCTCACATGATAATTAAAAAAATTAGATTTATAAAACATTTAACAAGGAAAGAAAATATATATATATATATATATATATATATTTTTTTTTTTTTTTACATAACATTTAATATTAAAAATTCAAGATATATTCTTTAAAAAAATTTACATGGAAAATGTGAGTAGTTTATATGTACATTATTAGATTATATATAGTTGAATACCTTATTTCAAAAATAATTATTATTATTTGATTTAAAAAATAAAAATATTGATTTGTCCAACTACCTATCCATTGAACCTAGACAGAATAACTTAATTTTTTTTATTAAAAACTAAACCAATTTCATTGAACCTAGACAGAATAACTTAATTTTTTTTATTAAAAACTAAACCAATTTCAAATTATAGAAAATTCTATAAATATAAATATATAAAACTGAACTAAATTAAATAAAAAACTATATTAAACTAATTTAAATTATATAAAACCCTCCCATATTATATTATGCAACTTTAGACCTAACTTCAATGTCACTAAATCTCCTTTTATCCATAAATCCATGCCAAACAAAACTTCAAGCCAAACTCCAAGTGTACATGACATTGATGCATCATATTCACGCTTAAACAATATATAAATATATAATTTATATCTTAGAGGGGTTCAGCCACAAACCAAAATAAAACTAACGAAGGATCCTCCACGTCTTTTGCTCTACGAATCAAAGGGTTTTAATTCTCTCGACTCACGCATTGAGAGAGCTATGCCCTCCCAAAATAGGCTTGGATCTCACCCTATGATGATGTCGCGCACCCTACAGGCTAAAGGCCACTGCCTCTCTCTCATGAACTGCGCGGATCTTTGCAAACGCCTAAGAACAACAATACCATTGTTGAATAAGGCATGATTGCACGCACAATGAAGGAAGCCATGGTTGCGTGTGCCCCTCTCCCAGACTCGATAATTGATGGTTTCTCAAGCAACCTGGAAAATACCATGGAAAAAAAAAATTGAAGCCAAGGCTGCATGCGACGAGAGAGAAGAGGTCGTCTATGGCCATGCCCTTCAGGCGGTCGGCCATGGGCCTATGGGCTCATTCACCTCCTCTCAAACCCTAGCAGAGAAAGAATAAGGGAACAAGATCATGGAGGGTAAGAATGAGGGAATGGAGGCATGGAAAGTAACTTTTTGTTTTAGTCATTAAACAAATTTGGGAAAGAGGTAACTTTTTGTTTTAGTCATTGTTTAATGCATTTAACTTGCGGGTATGATGCAATGTTTCACATTATGTTCTCTACTAAATTTATTTTTGATTTATTTTATTATTATTATTATTATTATGATGATGATGATGATTAACGTTCACTAAGGTTGAATTGGTCTATCGGATTTTAAGAGGGTAAGTGATTACTTGCGATTCTTTAGAATCTTGTTTCTGTGCTCGAAAAACATTAAGAGAAACTTTCCAAGATTACCATACTTTTGTTGAGTTAAGAGGTTCAGAAGGTTGGTAGTGTGACAAATATTTTAAAAATGAGATCTAATATGGGTATAGACTAGACAATCTAAGAGAAAATGTTTTTCATCTTCAACCTTCTTAGTGTCACAAAGGTGACACACTCTTTCATTCCATGACATTTTAGGAATTGACCAATGCCCAATTTCACTATGGAGCTCGTGAGGATTTGTTCTTATCTTAACAATGTTTATTTTTTTCTTTACACTTTGCAAAAAAAATAGATAATTTTGATCTTCTAGATTATGGTTGATTACATCCTTATAATACCTTAATTTTCTTTTTTCCTCCAACTCTTTATCACACCACATTTTCTCTTTAAATTTTGATTTGATGCTTTTTTTAATAGTATATTTATTCTGCAAAATGGTGTCTTCCATGATTCCCTAATAGTTTAGCCAAGGTTAAGGATTTTTATGCCATCCTCGCTTGAGTCGGTGGTGGTTATGACTCGATTTTGAAGCAATTTTAGGAAGCCTCTTGTCTTCCATGTTGTTTAACTTGTTTGTATACATTAGGTATCTAGTCATAGCCATGCTCTCAATGGGGGAGAGGCTTGTTTCTAAGAGGAGAATGGGATATAGCATATTTCCTTTAATTTTGAGATTATAGGTTATAAAGTTCTTTTGTATTTGCTCTATCTTTCTTCAGGATTCACGAGAGATACTACAGCCCCAGAATTCACATCCATAAAGAATTTAATGTGTAACAAGAGTTTCAAAGAGGAGTTTCTTCTTATCCTGACTCCAAAGATCAACTTGATTTACAATTGTTTTCAATCCCATAATAAGCTTTACATCCCCCAATAATCCTTTTCTCAATGCTATAATTCCAATTGAGTTTGTGGTGAATATCAATTCCAAGATATTTGTATGAAGTCACTTCCTCCAAGTTGTTGTTGTCATATACAGAGGTATCATAAGAGATCTTATTGGATTTAATAATTATGACCTTAGTCTTATCAATATTAACAGTCATACCCATATTGGAGCAAAATTCCTTGAGGATTCTTAATTGGTTTTCAAGATCATGGGGACTCCTTGCCATAAGAACGATATCATTGGCATAAAGAAGAAGATTGATGACTATACCAATGAGAGTAGGGCCGACACAACCTGCTTTTTCCAAACAATCTTCTAACTTGTCAATGTATATGCCAAAAAGGGTAGGGGACAAGGGACAACCTTGTTTGACTCCAATATTGCAGTTAATCTCTTTTCACTGGCCCTTAGTGTTTTTAAACTTAGCAATAACGTTCTCATACATCCTTATTGCAACAACCCTCAACTTGAGAGGCACTTTTATCTCTTCCAACCTATTCCAAAGGTTTTTCCTAGGAACCATGTCAAAACTTTTCTAAAGTCAACAAAACAACAAAAAAGATTGGTTTTAGTATTGTGGAACTCCTCTGTAATGATCCTAAAGGTAACAAGATGGTCCACAGTTGAATGATATCTCCTAAACCCGACCTGACCTTTAACTCTTTTACCGTGACTTTCTAGCCAAAGGCTAATCTTATTTTCCAAAATAATTCCATAAAGCTTGGATAAAATCGAGCTAATCATAATGGTCCTATAATTAGAGGGAATGTTTCTATCCCCATTTTTAAAAATAGGAACAATGAGGCTTTGCGTCCAGGGTTTAGTGAATCCTTGCTTGACTTCTAAATTGAAGAGTTTGTGTATGTGAGGGATAAGGATTTGCTCTCCGATTTTAAAAAATTCATCTTGGTAGCCTTCAATGTCCTTAGCTTTCCCATTTGCAAGCTGCTTAACCCCAAACTCTATGTCATCTAAAGAAAAAACTTCTTCCTTTGTAGGGATAATAGGAATGGTGTCCATGACATTAGGGAACTCATAAAAACTTTTAAGGTAGGAATTCGAGTCCCTTAAGGGAATCCTATTATTTTCTTTAGTATTGCGGTTTATAAATTTTCTCAAGAATTTCGTAGGATCCAACTTATATAGTTGTGAAAGTTTCTCTTGCCTTTTATTGATATAGTGTCTTTTTTTCTTTTTAATTAGGGCTTTGTACGTATTGATCTTATCGAGTTTTAAGGACTCATTAGAAGCATACCTAATGCATTTCCTATCTATTTTACATTCTTTATCATACCAAGCGTTGGTCGTTCTATTATTCTTTTTATAGGACACCACGAAAGAGAACTTGCTAATAGAAGTGGAAAGGGTAGTTGTAAAATTATGATTGAGTTCTTCAATGTTGTCCTTATAAGTTAGGAGATTTAATTTACTATTTAAATCCTTTAAGAAAATGCCAACTTTACTTTTGTCAAAGCGCAAATTCCTTTGATTATCAAAATTCTCTTCAATGGCGCTCCTATGCGTGGAAAAATTTAGAGTTAGGGTTAAAGGTTTATTGTAGCACCCATTTTCTGCTACTAAGGCTTAATCGCTATTAAAAGAAGACTATAACACCACTCTCTATACATAATTCATACAGGAATTATATGAGCCATATGCATACAACAATTAAACACATTTAAGCTCAGAATAAATATATTATCTACTGCTATAATTAACAATCCATAGCATTTCATATTAATTCGTATACACAATGGAAATCATGATAACATATGCAACACAGTCTTGCAAAACATGATTAAGGCATAATCATATACTTATCTCTTAACAATGGTAGATTCCACCAACCAAGTGCAGGCCTTCCACGAACCTCCCAGCCTTAGACCACACTGCTCGTCAGCTTAGCAATGGGTCACCCCCGAGCTGGGACTAAGCTCCATCCCAAGGCAAGGAATTCTAGGCTAGGCTGAGGTTACAGGGAAAACATCACAAAAAATCTGGAAGGATTCTTTCCAGGTTGCCACCTTATGCCCACTACTACCAGACTCTCATTCCCCACATGCTTGTTCCGCCCAGGAGTATACACCTTCACAAGTACAGTCCATCGGTGCTAACCTCCCTCTCTGGGTCTCGACAACATGCCGGATAAGGAAGTCTCAGAGCCTGAAGCTGGTGCTGGACACTCTCTGGAAGAAACCTCTTCCAACAACATCCACCTCCCTCACCTAGAGAGAGATCACACACAGGCTCAATTACAACTCTCACTGGCCGTTAAACCACGTGCAGTCCAGCTCTGCGTGGTCACCATAGCCAATTAGAATACAAACAAGGCCTCTCAAATAGGTTCAACAAAGGCTCGAGGCCTCACAGTGATGGTTCATAAGAATGGTTCAAGGTCACGGCTTCAGAATAGAGCCTCCATGCATAGGTTCGATTAGTCGGACAAAGGATGTGCACGGACTATCAAAGACAACACTGGATTCTTGACTTTCAGGAACGCATGAGGTATTCTTGTGGTGGTTGGGTCGGTTGTCCTGTTCAACACTCCCTACCCGCTCAGGTAGTCGGGTGGAATGGAGGAGAGAGAGAGAGAGAGAGAGAGAGAGAGAGAGAGCCCTCCCATGTCTCATCTCGATTATTTTATTTGCATGCACCAGGGTGGACACTTGTCACCTTTGGAACTGCATGCGTTCCATCAGCATGCATCCCCTTTGCATGCTTTCCCTTGCTAGGAACTTGGGATAAAGTGAAAACATAAAATGCACATGTTCTTTTTGGAATAATATTAAATATTATTATTCCCAAGCATAAGCCCCCTAGGCCAAACGCTTAGCCCCTTTTCCCACCTTCCAACCCTTAATTCCTTGCCCACTCTATGGATGCTTAGTCCCCCTTCACTCATTCATCGTGGTCAATCTACACATGGCAGTGTTTATATTTTATTAATTGTTCTACGTGATTACATATACAACAGCAGGCTCCTGACTTTCAACACTCAGGCTCCATGGCCTAACAAACACATAAGCCTCCAGCTTATAAAAACATGGCTCACCAGCCTATAAAACATAGTTACAATTCCTTTCAGAACATGGTTTACAACGGGGCTCGACCTTGGGAACACTACAATCCCCCTCCCCTTATTTCTGCATTGTCCTAAGTGCAACTCACACTGTTTCTGCAAGTCTTTCAAAATTTTCAAAAAGATGCGAGTACTCTGCCCGCATAACCTCTTCATGCTCCCATGTTGCGTCATCAGGACCGTACCAGGTCCACTGGACCGTTACAAGCTCTATGACTCGATTCCGGAGCTATTTGCTTTTCCTGTCCAATATGCGTACATGATGCACTTGCAGGACACCTTCTGGTTCCACCTGAATCACATTCCAATCGATGACATGATTAGCATCAGGTACATATTTCTTAAGCAGTGAAACATGAAACACATTATGTACAGTCATAGATGCAGGTAATGCAAGCATGTAT
>ML781459.1:887507-897825 GCA_009831015.1 Picea engelmannii | reverse complement strand
GAAAATAGTCAGACCTAGGATCTTGTCCCAAGACCAATAGACAAAAATGTGGTAGGGACCAAGTGGATTTTCAAAAATAAATTTAATGAAGATGGTCAAGTTATCAGGAATAAAGAAAGACTGGTTTGAAAAGGATATGCCCAAGTAGAAGGGATTGATTTTAAGGAAACATTTGCTCCATTGGCCAGATTAGAAGCTATCATAATGTTCTTGGCATTTTTATGTTTCAAAATTTTCAAAATATATCAAATTGATGTCAAATCAACATTCCTAAATGGAAATCTAGAATAAGAGGTTTATATAGAACGACCTGATGGATTTGTATTATTAGAAAATAAGGACTATACATGAAAATAAAATAAAGCATTGTATGGTCTCAAACAAGCTCTCAAGGCATGGTTTTCAAGACTTGATAATCATCTACAACAAGAAGGATACAAAAGAGGAGCTACTGACAACAATTTTTACATTAAAATTGAAAATCAGAATATGATTATTGTTGTAGTATATGTGGATGATATTATATTTGGAAGTAATCAAAATCCTCTAAGCAAATAGTTTCCTACATAAATGCAAAAAGAGTTTGAAATGTCAATGATTTGTGAACTAACATTCTTGTTGGGTTTACAAGTTTCACTATCAAACAAAGGAATATTCATATCTCAGAGTAAATGCATTAAAGAAATGTTGAAAAAAATTTAGATGGAAGAGTGTAAACCCATGAGCACTCCTATGGTTACGGGTTGCAAACTAAACAAAGATGATAAATCATTAGAAGTAGAGAAAAACCTGTATAGATCAATGATTGGTAGCCTATTATATGCAACAATAACAAGACCAGATATCATGAAAGTTGTAGGATTAGTGGCCATATTTCAATATGCACCTAAAGAGACTCATATGAAAGAAGCCCAAAGAATTTTCAGATATCTTAAAGACAACTTGGATTTTGGATTATGGTATCCAAAAGGAGAAGACTTTACTTTAACTGCATATACTAATGCAGATTGGGCCGGTAGTGTGGATGATAGAAAAAACACTAGTGGAGGAGCATTCTTCCTAGGAAAATGTCTTGTGTCATGGCTAAGTAAAGAACAATCCTCCATATCACTATCTACACCAGAAGATGAATATATTGTTGTTGCATCTTGTTGCACTCAATTAATCTAGATGAAACAAACCCTAGAATACCTACAAGTAAAGTATGATCACCCTATTACTATTAACCATGACAATACCAATGCTATAAATTTGTCTAAAAATCCTGTCATGCACTCAAAAACCAAGCATATCTCGATTAAATTTCAATTCTTAAGGGAACAAGTTTCTCAAAAAGTTGTTAAAGTGGAATATGCGGATACTAAAGAAACAATTGCAGATATATTCACAAAACCTGTACCTAGGAATACTTTTGAATACCTTAGACAAAAATTAGGGGTAATTTCCATATCCAATTGAATTGCACAAGTTTCATTAGAAAATGAGTACATGGGCAGGGGGAGTATGACCTCAGGGGGAGAAAAAAAACATCCCTTCTGCCATTGTTGTCAAAGGGGGGGAATGAGCAATAAAACTCAATTAAAATAAGGAGTTTTAACTTTGTTTCCATCAATGCCAAAGGGGAATAATGTTTGACATGGTGTTGGCATTGATGTCAAAGGGGCTCAATATCATCATCATTACCAATAGTCAATATGGTATGTCACTAAGAATTTTTTTTGGACATGGTGTTATGGTTAATATGGTTCAGGCTATAACTCTGTTAAATAACTTTGCTACACTAGCTGCCAGAGAACTCTACAAGAACATTAACTTGATGGGGTTGTTGCATATGGAGTTGTTGGCTCTCCTGAACATGATCATTATGCTACTAACTGTTAGGTAGCTAGAGAGGTAGTGGGGGGGACCAGAGGGCCCATAGTTATAATAGTAGAGACCATTCAATTTAAAGTGGACTAGGTCCACTATAGTATTAAATAAGGTCCACTATGGTAGTTAGAGATAATAAATAGGTAGTTAGATATAATAAATGTAAGAGGACTTCTTAGAAGGTTCTACTTCTAGAAGATTCCTCCTCTAGAATGTTCTTAGGTGATGGTAGCACTATATAAAGAGGTTCCAACAATGTAATGAGATATGAATATAAATATTGTATTTGGAGTTGAGGTTCATTAGGAGGAAGCCCCCTCGAAGAGGCAAGCGAATAAGAGATGATCTCTTCTTTAATATGATCCATTGTATGGTGTTGCCCTACCCTAAGGGTTTGATAATAATAAATGATATTTTGCTTATTGTTCTTGTATATTTGTTGTGGTGATTTTAATATTCAGTCTTTGGTACTTAACAAGTGGTATCATAACACTTTCCTTGGAAGACATTGTGGGCAAATATTTTTGCAAATTTTTGCAAATTTTTTTTTGGAGAAAAAAAAAGAGGGCTATGACATTTCAAAAAATTTTGGTATATTTCTATGCAAAATTTGTAGAAACAGGTTGTATATCTGAGTTCCTCTTAGAAAAACACCCAAGTTAAAAAAAATCGTCCAAGACGGAGTCCGAGAAGGAAATATATTGAAGTTTTAAAATCTGCAATTTTCAGGGTTTTTTCCGCGGACGACAACAAGAGTTTTTGATTTCTGTAGCATCCATAGGTTGAATTTTCTAGAAAAAAATTACAGATCTGAGTTCCTCTTTGAAAAACATCCGATTTCAAAAAAAGCATCACTCGAATCGGAGCTCCGGAAGTGAATATATCGTTGATTTAAAATCAACCATTTGTGGGGGTTTTCATGACGATGATGAGACTCCAGAGCTCATCATTTTTCACAGTGTACTCAGATTGCTACTGTTAGCACATGATAATTTTTGGCAAAAAAATGTGCCCTGGACAGATTTAGTTTGGTATGCAGAGTTTAAAGCTCATCTATGAGAGTTCGACAAAATATTGGCTTTTATACCCAATTTTCAAATAACCCTCATCAGAGTTTTATTCAAATTAAAATTAATTTTATTTAGGATATAAAATCATTATATATTATTTTGGTTTTATATTTTAAAACAAAATTATATTTTATAAAATAAAACCTTATCTTACCTCATCCATTAAATTCCCACTTCATAATTGTATACGTCAAATCACCAGTCAAAACCAAAAGTCAAATTTACTTTATGTCCCCACCGTGCATTCAATGCATTAAAATTCCCAAATAAAAAATCCTCGAGATTTGTGAATTAATCACATCAATGGTTATGAGTATGTTTTGGACCCCCCATCCCCTCTGACATTTAACCAAAAGGGGGGGTCTGAAAGGTGGTTTTCACTCTTACCACATTTTACCAGCTGTCACCCTTCTGTTAAATCACACCCCCCTCCTCCTAACCCACTTCCTACTTACCCGCCCCTCTGAAAACCATTTTCCCTATTACATTTAAAAATGATTGTCGGGAAGGTTAATGGTTTCGTGGATTAATTGAATTTTCTGGAGTTAGAGCTTGAGTTATTCAAAAGCATGGATATATTTTTGAAATGAAGCTAAGAGTTAATATATTTTTGAAGCTACATGTAAAAGTAAATGGAGTTATGAGTGAAAACAAAATTTTACAGATCCAGAAAATATATAAAGAAATATTTCATACATTTATGAAATATTTTTATGGATGGGAGGCTACAGGTACATGTGAATTTAAATCTACAATTGCAGGTGAAATAACACATGGTTTTGTTAATCCATGGGAAGGGAAAACAAGCCATGGATTTGGAAAACAAGCCATGGATTTGAAAAACAAGACGATTTATCAAATAATTTAAATGAATATATTGAAATTCTAAATTATGAAATTCATTTAAGGATTTAATCAAAATATTTGGAAATTTTATTATTATTATTCCCAAATATTTTGTGACAAAATGAATTATTCAAAGGCAAAAATGATAGAAATAGAGTTTGCATGAACAGAAGGCAAAGCAATCAGATTTGAGAGGGCAGTTGACTGATTTTGCAAAGACATTTTCAAACTTTTTCCATATTTCAAGGGCACGAAGACCAGTCTAAGACACCTAGCAGAAGAAGATCAATAGATCGAGGATCATTTTTCAGATTTCCAACATATAATTTGGAGATATTATTTCATGGTTAGTTATTATTCAGGATTTTATTACAAAATTATTGTAACAATTTAGGAGAGATTTTATTCTATATATTGTTTCATTTATAATAAACAAGGGGGAGAACGTGTACTGAGAGACTACCATTCATTGTAAATATGTTTGTTGAGTTCAAGTGACCTTTTTCATTAATACAAGACAAGATGTATCATGATTCATGTGTCATATCTATGTGGTGAAGTGATTATTACTGTAATCTGTTTTCTCTGTTTTCACATGTGTTTCTTTCCTCTATTGTTTTAAAGAAAATTGAGTATAGGATTTGTTTTAAAACAACTTGTTTTGGCTTAAAGCAATACCAATGTTTTCTTCTGAAGTTTAAATATAGAATTCAAGTAACAATGTTCTATATTTAAAGTGAATCCTAATATGTTCTTATTTCTCCATATCATAAACTACAAGGATCCAATAGTATGCCTACCTTTCCCTATTGCATATAAATTAGATTATTTATACATTTGATCATATTAAGCTTTTCTGACTCCATTTTCCCAATGGCCTATATTTACAGTTTCAACCCAACAACACAAAAAACCCAAACACGAACCATAATATATAGCCTAATATTATTCATAAGAACACAACTAAATCATATAGAGAGATCCCTCTCTAAAGTTGGCATGGCTATATCCCATATTCCAAAGTGTTTTTTTGGTTACCTCTGGGTTTCCTTCATAGCCTTGGAAAATTATAGAGAGATAACAACTACCAAATTAGTGCCATTAGATAACTAATTCTGATATATTTTTTTTGGTACATTATATGTGGTGTTTCCAATGGATATGCGCTCTCAACTCAAGGAAATTTTACACATGATTGAAGCATTCAAATCCCAAATGCCTGAAACTTAATAAGGTATTAGGGATGATTTTCGTAGTATTCATAAGTCCTTCACGATCATGAAGGAGAAATGTACTTTGGTGAACATCATGAACGAATATCATCAAGAAGTGTATTCTTGGTATGCTTTGGAGGACGATTCTGATGATTGGTATATGGGTAGTTTTCATTTCTGGGATGACAACCACTTCCATCTTCTATTTGATGACTCTCATTCACCTCATGTAGAGCACATTATGGTGAGAATTCCAACTCCTTCTATGCACACTATTTTTCAGTATTCTCCAGTACTAGTGTGTTATTCAAATGATTTTGTGGATATGGAGGGATCTACATATTTGGATCCCCATGATCAATGTAGATCTTTGGAGCATCATTTTCAATTGGTTCTTGAGTTCAGATATCTTCCACGTGGAGTTCACATGATCACTTGGACATGGGACCTCGGTTCACAATGGAAGTTGGACTACTTCACCATGATGGTTTTCATTTCTCCATGGGACCTTGTTTCTCTAGTCTACTTCAACACTATGGTCCACACCTATCCATGGGACCTTGGTATATGGTTGTACATTAAGCGTTGAAGACAACACTTTCATAAGGGGTATGGAATGTTAGGTAGCTAGAGAGGTAGTGGGGGCCCCCGAAGGGCCCATAGTTATAAATTCAATTCAATGTAAAGTGGACTAGGTCCACTATAGTATTAAATAAGGCCCACTATGGTAGTTAGATATAATAAATGGAGATTTAGATATAATAAATATAATATGACTTCTTAGAAGGTTCTTTTTCTAGAAGATTCCCCCTCTAGAATGTTCTTAGGTGATGGTAGCACTATATAAAGGGGTTCAATCAATGTAATGTGATATGAAGAGGAATATTGTATTTGGAGTTGAAGTTCATTAGGAGGAAGCCCCCTTGAAGAAGCAAGTGAACAAGAGAGGATCTCTTCCATAATAGGGTGTTTCCCTACCCTAAGGGTTTGATAATAATAAAGGAGATTTTACTTATTGTTCTTCTATATCTGTTGTGGTGCTTTTAATATTCATTTTTTGGTACTTAACACTAACAGGTGTCAGGCCTAAAATTGATCCAATGATTGTTGATCAAGTTTACGATCAATGATCGATGTCAAGGAGTAAGTGATTCTTAATGCCTCCAAAGGGAGTAGGGTAAAACAATGACACAATTGGAATTGGGAGCCCGATTGGGCATCTTTTTAGAATCTATGGTGGAGATCAACGTTGGACGACGATGATCAAGTATGAGTAGATCAGATGGATCGAAACCTATTTGCATTTTGAATAAACACGATGGATAAAAACCAGAATCAAACCCATAGCTTTAATCAAATCCATTTTAGTTTCATTTTTTGTCCACCGTTGATCAGATCAGACGATCCACGATGAATTCACGTTCTATGACTATTGACTAGAGTCAACACAATTGAAAATGTGAAAATATGTGAAAATCATCATCCAATGTTTGATTAATTCCCAGTTGTCAAATTGCCTATAAATTCTAGAAGTAATATCAACCTTTGATCGAGATCAGAGAGGAGAAGATCAACGAATGATAGGGGTTTTTCGCATGAAAGTTAATGTAGGGGACAAAGTTGATTTCTAGTCGTCGATCAATGATTGTGATCAATGGTGATAAGTGCATTGCACATGGAAAAGTTGTAAGGTGTTTAATTTGAGATCCGACTCCAACGGTTGGTTTTGTAAAACCACTAGAGGACACGTGTTGGAAGAAAGGGTCACCATGGCACTCACTATACAAATTTTGAAAACCACCCTTTGACCTCTGTGATGTTAAAAAGAAATACCACCATCCTGAAAATGGTAAATTGCCAAGGAAATAATCCCCCGGTCATAACCATTGGCCGTATGGAGAAAGTGACATGTCTCGTATGTTTTCTCTCTTAGTCATAGGTCATGGTCACCTAGTAAATTAAAGGGGCCTTTGGGATATACTATAGAACAATCCCTGGGCCTTGTATATGTAGTTGTTGATCACAACATTCTGGTCATATGAAAAACAAAGTTGGCTACAAGATAACACATGTTCATTTCGGTATAGGAAAATACACCAGAGAGCTAACTAAAGCTTGATTATGATCTATTGAAAACTGAAGATGCAACAAAAGTGTGGGATAAAAATAATAAAGTCGATCCATACCTGTGATCGACTCATAAAAATCTTGATCGACATAATTATGATGACAAATTATCCCTCCTACTAAATTGAAGAACTTTCATGATAATAAATGAATAATAAGAGAGGAAGATATTAGTTCCAGGTTAAAAGACAAACATTACTTGTTATTGTTAAATTAAATGAAGAGGTGCAATGGTTAATTATAAAGAACACAATGGTTCAATATCATACCTATTGGAAGCCTATATAATCAAGAAAGGTTTGGTGGAAAGAGGGTGTCTTTGTGGTCCAATTCAGAAGATCAAAACATAATCAGAGTCCAAGTAAATAATTAAATATGCTCATGAAGTGAGGGTGGAAGAGAGGAGCAAGGGAGGATTGCAATCCTCTACAAGTTGATGCCTGAAACAAGGGAGTGGGTGCTTCATAGAGTTGGTTCTCTAAACAGGAAGTTGGTGCTTCCTAGATTTGGTGCTCTAAACAGGGGATTGATGTCTCCTTGAGTTGGTGCTCAAAAGAAGGGATATTGGTGTCTCCTACACATTGCAACTTGTAAATTTTGTGATTGTTATAATTAATTTATGTTTTTAGTACATTCTTATTGATAAATTGTTGTGAGTGATAAGTTTAATGATTAATTATTATTAAAATATTGAAAAAGANCCTCTTAGTATTGACCAATATTTCAACAGAGTATGCATGTAAAAAAAAATGATGATAATGAGTACATCACAAGGTTAACGATTGTATGTGGAAGATATAGAGATAATAGAGGGTATGTGATTATGAGATTATGATAAGTATAGTGATCCATGTATATAAATGATAATAATAGTGTAATACGATAATTAGTAATAAGGTAAAAGGAGATTGATGATACATATACGTAGGTAGTAAATAAGAATAATATGTGTGATATTGTATTTACACAAAATAAACAATGGTTCATATATATATATATATATATATATATATAAGTAAGTGGATGAGAAATAGTAATAATGGTAACAAAATTAACAAGTGCTATTAAAGATAAGTAATTATAAGAGAAAGCAACTGAGGTGCAATGGATACAAGAGGTAAGAGGGTGTAGAAAATAAATAAGTTGAATAAGAAGGTAAGAAGGTGTAGAAAATGATTAAGTTGAATACGCTAAAGTAATAAGAAGCAAGTTAATATGAGAAAATTGATAAAAGACAGGGTATAAAATATAGAACGAAAATGGTAAAATTGGTAGTATAAATGACAAGATGGTAAAAAGAGTAAAAGGCATAGTTAAGTATTACATTAAAAGATAAGAAGGGCATACAAATATATGAAAGCATATAAATGGTTGATGGGATGTGAAGAGATGAGTGTGTGTGAACACGAATAGAGAATGTGAAGGGAAGAGTATAGAAAATACAACTAATAAAAATACAAGGGAATAGACAGTAAGAGTAGTCATGGGATATATTAGGCAATGGGAGAAGATATTATTTTGGAAGTACATGATGAGTAAGTAATATATAGTCGTTGAGTTGAAACAAACTGACATACAATGTAGTAAGAGGGAAGGTAGAGACTTGAGGGTAGCAGTGACATACAAAGATAAAAGAAACCATAAATATAAGATAAGTGATATAGTAGTATGTACAGTGTAATGGATAGAAAGTTCAAGAAGTATGTGAGTGAGATGCACATAGTAATAGAAGTCGTGTATAGTTAGGTAGTAGAATGAGGATGCAAAATAAAGTGGATGAGAAATAAGAAAAGGAAATAAAAAATATTTATACAAGAAATACAATAGAAAATATAGTGATATATATACAAATGATTGTATAGTTAAGGTTTATAATAAAGAATGAAATACAAATGGAAGTGTATAGAGTAGAATGGTGATGGTTAAAAATTAACAATAAAACAATAGACAAGTGATAACGAGAAGATAAAATACGTAGCAATATATAGAATAGGAAAAATATATTAATGTGTAATTAGTGATTAGAGTAATGGATTCAAAGATGAGGAGAGTGATGTATAATATGTTGAGTAAGCAAAGACAATATAATAATAAGTGAATGAATATAGATAAAAAGTATATGGAGAAATGTAAATATATGTTATAAGTGAGATTCAAGAATAAGGTGTAGAATAAATGAGATCAACCCAGGTTAAAGGTGATGAATTGATTATAAATATTAATAGTGAATGAGTTGTAAAATAAGGATGCAAAGTCGATAGTAGTTGATTAAGGAAAATATGTGAAGGAAATAATACAAATGAATGGGATAAATAATGATGTTTTAAATTACGATAGAAGGGTGGATAAAAGGTAGGAAGGAGGTTAAATATGGAGTTAGAATTGAGTTCAAGGTGGATTGAAAATGCATGAACTAACAATATGATGTAGTACAGGGAAGAAAAAAATGGTAATAGCATAGTGAAGTGTGTTATGTAAGTGGTAAATTGAATCTATTCTATAAAAGTAAGAGAGAGTAGTTGGAGTAAGCAATAAAAGGTTTATGAGATAATGAGATAATAAGATGATAAATTTACAAATAATATAAAGTATTTGTTAAGTTAATAAATGATGATGCACTTAAAAAAAAAGTGGCAACAAATGTAATGGCGAACGGACATCTGTAAAATAAATGCTAAATAAAACAATACAATATAAGGAATGCTAATGAAATCTAGAAGCAATGTTAAGGAATAATAATATAATGAAAGCCTAAGTGATACCATAAGGACCTATGTTGTGAACAAAAAACTCGAGTTCAAAATGATAATGGAAATTTTGTGATGATATGTTCTATTACATCGTGGGTTGTGGTAAGTAATTTGGATGAATTGCTAATGGTTGATGTAATATTAACACAATTTGTGTTTATTTATGCATTGTTTTGTTAAGTCAATTTAAGTTTATTAGAAAGGAATAATGGCAGTTAGCTCAAGTGACTAAAAGAATTTCTATCTACCACCACCTTGTCAGACAATTGACTTAGGTTGATGGATAGTTGGTTACACAGGGATGATTTTAGGGGCTAAATTTTGCTCATGGGCTAATTTTCCATGTTTTTTCCAAAAATGAGATTCGCTATTTTAAAAATGATTCGCCCAAATTCTATAGGATAAAATTATTTTACCTTAAAAATCGCCAAAATTTTATAAA
>ML781459.1:823309-847064 GCA_009831015.1 Picea engelmannii | reverse complement strand
TGGGGGGGGGGGGAGATATTAGAAGTTTTCCGATTTATGATAATATAGATGATGCAAAAGAGATTCTGAATTATGTCACCTTGAAGCTATGTGTTCCTTCACTCTGTTTTCAATATCTTTCAATATCTTGTATTCCATGTCTTTCTAATGAATGATCAGCTATAGTTTAATTCAAAATTCTACTGTAGTTTGAATTTATTTGACTATCTAATTATTTACAGTTTTTCCTCTGTGATTTCTACCAACAGTTTCAAGACCTGTAGGTCTGTTGGATGGTTATATCTTATAATTCATTAGAAATTTTGTTTCCCTTCCCTTCTTCTGTTATGATATGAGATTCTTTCAAGATTAAAGCCTCATATTCTCTAACAGTGTTTCTTTGTGGTTATTTTAATATTCTCAAATTACTTCAAGTACAGGAAACGACCTTTATTGTTATTATGTTATTATTTTGAATTCTAAAATTACTTTTCTATTTCATCCAACAAAACTAAAGCGACAAAATTTCTAAAAACTTTTTATAATTTAATAAAATTTAAATCTTCATGACTGTCCCAAGTAATAGACAACCTAACATAGAACCCGACCTACAGGATCAAACTAGCATTGCTTTGAACCTATTTAATACTATCCTGCAAACAACAACTTCCCGAGTTGAATTAGAATGTTCATGGGCAATTATTGAGAGAGAAATCAACATCCAAGAGAAATGGGAAGCTAGAGAGAGACAGTTGAGAAACCAACTCTAATTTACCCTTATCAGTTGATTCTTACTCCTTAATTCTCTTTATTTTTTCGGATGCCTTGACGGTATATTTTAAAACCTTAAAGTATAAACTCAGGAACAACATCTTTTTGGTGTCGTTGCTGGGGAACAAAGAAACAAAACTTTTCCCTAGGAAGAATGACACTGATACTTTCTTTCTTTGATAGTGAACAAAGATAGAAAACCTTCTAAGGCTACCTTTATTTTTCACTTGGCGACTCCACGATAAGTAAATTGGATATTAGCCTAAACAACACCAGAAAGAACCTGGACGACAAGCAGACCTCGCCAGTCTCTGATTCAGAAAAGATTTTAAAATCACGAAGATCCTTTAGACAGATCACTTCACCCATACATACTATTTGTCAGCCTGATTTTGCGTAGTTGAACGTTTCGAAAACACTTGAGAGATCTGTCTCGCTTCCCCTCTCATACGATACGTTGTCTTTTCCTGAGGTATTTTTTTCATATTTCCGTGAACCTTCTCCTCACACATTGTGAGCTTCAGCCTCGAATCTACCAATGGCTACACATGGAGGTGTTGGAGCTGGGGGTGGTGCCCCAGGAGGACCAACAGGTGGTCGAGTACCGCTTCCTGGAATCTTTGCTAAAGTAGCTGCTAGATATGCCCCCCTTGTCCTCCCAGTTCCCCTACACGATCTTCCCGAAAATTATATGAAAAGCCTTCCCAAATTTATAGGGGAAGGAGATTTAACCCCTCAAGAACACATAAATTTCTTTGACCAATTTGCCGACATCCTCGGAATCGGACACGAAGATGTCTATTCTAGAATCCTCATTCAGACTTTCGAGGGACAGGTGAGGACCTAGTTCCGAGCCTTAGCAGTCGGATCTCTAAGATCTTACAAAGAACTTGAAAACACTTTTATTAGACAATGGGGTGAGAGGAGTGACCACCTCTATTACCTAACTAAATTTGGAGCCCTTAGAAAGAAAAACTTAGAATATGTTCTTGAGTTCATGCAAAGGTTTAACAAGTTGTATAATAAAATCTTGGTTGAGGTCAAACCTTCTCAACCCACAACAAAGGTGACTTTTGTTGGCGCCTTTGATCCCGATTTCACCTTATTATTGAGAGAAAGGAGATCAACAGATCTCACGAAAATGCAAGATGATGCTCTTGAGATTGAATCGAACATGATGGCATCAAGGAAATTAAAAGAAAAACTAGAAACCGGGAACAAAGAAAATAGGAAATTCAAAGAACAAGGTGGATCCTCAGGATCGGGTAAATCCTCGGGAGATAAAATAGACGAGATGGCTAGGGTAATTAGAGAACTTTCAAATAAGATCTCAAAAATGGAACTAGATAAATCGAAAAGGGATAATTTTCCTAGGAAGGATTTTAAAAGGAATCCTGATCCTCAAGCCCCACAGAAAATAATTAAAAAATGAGGATCAGAAAATCCCAACCCCCTTCAAAAGTGAAAAATTCATTGGAGAGGAAGATCTAGAAGATTTTGAAGAGTTTGATGAGGATATTAATAATATTGGCGACGATAATAAATCACCTTATTTATCGAGACAAGATTACGAAAAATCCTTAAATAAAGAAATTAGATCGAAAGATAATGTTAGCAACGATACGTCTGAAGATTTGGCCTATCATGGTATCGCAGATGATATTATAGTCGAACTACAGGAGAAATATAATTTAAGACCTAGGAACAAGATTCTTCCAACCGTCCCAATAAAAAAGATCTTGCCTAGGGGAGAAACAGATGAAGTAGCTCCAAAGGTTGCTGAAAAACAGACTGCAAAAACCCAAACCACTGACACGCAACCTGTCAAGTCAAAGTCAGTAGGAACACCCGCCATGAAAACACAGGTCCCTATGAGTGAAACAAAATCCGCACCATAAAGAAAATTTGAAAAGAAAGGAATTGAACCCCCCAACATAGAGAGCAATAAGACCCTGGAAAATTTTAGTCTAGAAAATGAAATAAATAAAATCAAAATCCCTATCCCACTTGTTGAACTGGATAAAAATCCCATATACATAAAACAAATTGCCAAGATGATTAGATTTTCAGAAGATGAAAGCCAAGTCGATGACATCAACTTAGAAGATGACAAGCTTAACATAGTTTTTGGTCCACATTTCGAAGGTGCGAGAGACACTGTGACCCCCTTCTATATCACGTTGACCTTGTTCGACCAACTACTTCATAACTGTATGCTAGATTCTGGAGCATCTCATAATGTGATGCCAAAATCCATTATGGAGAAATTAGGTCTCGAAATCACCAGGCCATATGGAGATTTATATTCATTTGATTCAAGAAAGGTCAAATTCATAGGCATGATTAAAGACCTGGTGGTAGGTCTGGCACAAATACCTGCAAAAAGAATTATTATGGACATAGTGGTCACCGATATCCCTCCTAAATATGGTATGTTTTTATCTAGGTCATGGGGTGCCAAGCTTGGAGGATCTCTCCAACTTGACATGACATATGCTACGATTCTAGTTTTTGGAGGACAGTACACGCGTTTATACAGAGAAACTAGGTTGGCTTTCACGGTAGGTGATCCACATAACCCAAATAACCACCCTATATATATTTCCAATCAAGATTTAGGAAATTGTATCTTATCTATTGATGACGATTTTGAGGTAGGTATAAACGAAATTTGTATAGAAGAAAACACAAAAAAAGAAAAAATTAAAAAAAATGTATATAGTACTGGTATATGGAAAATGTTTTTTTACGGTGCTTCATCCTACTTAGGAGCTAGAGCAGGGGCACTCCTTGTGGCTCCTGATGATCAATTTGTAATCCCCTTTTCCTATAGACTACAATGGAACGTGGATTGCACGAATAACGTATGCAAGTATGAAGCCTTAGTTTTAGGATTAGAAGCCGCTAGGAGAATGAAAATAAAAAAAAATCGAAGTTTTTGGCGACGCTAAGTTAATCATAAAACAGGTGAACCGACAATACCAGGCCAAACATCCTAGGTTGAGGTCCTATAGGAATTGTGTTTGGGACCTGATCGAGAATTTATTCTCCTCTGTGAATGTTCATTTTGTTCCAATGACTGAAAACCAACAGGATGATGCATTAGCCAAAGCAGCCTTAACTTTCACACCTCCCACCGCATTTAAATTAAAGTATCACATAAAAATGAGGCATGGACCTTCAATACCAAATAACATACAGCATTGGCAAGTCTTTGAGGATGATGAACAACTTCACAAATTTTTAGAATCAATAGATGAGTTTGCCGAAACGCATACTGATCAAGAAAATCAAAATGATCCTATTTGGATCATGCAGGAAGAGGAGGATCCTCAAGAGTTCCACGATAAAATTGCGAATCACCGAATGCTCGTTCTTAAAAATAACCAGATCCCCAAGGACCTGATTCCCTTGGAAATATTATTCAATCAAGATGATATCCCTTCAAAATCCACTCTACAGCCTCAACCTGAAGAGGTTGAGGATTGTGACATAGGTACCAAAGGAAACCCTCGGATGGTGAAACTATCCAAATATCTGTCTACAGAAACCAAAAATAAATACGCGGAGTTGCTTAGAAAGTACAAAGACGTTTTTGCTTGGTTGTATGAAGAGCTGAGAACCTATGACACCTCTGTGATTGAACATAAGATACCCCTGAAGCCTGGTGTCAAACCCTTTAAACAAAAACTCAGACAAATCAACCCTATCTTATTGCCTACTATAGAAAGGGAAGTCAAAAAACTACTATATGCAAAGATAATTGTACCACCGAGATATTTCGATTGGATAGAAAACCTGGTCCTGGTTAGGAAGAAAAACGGGGAAATTAGACTGTGTGTCGATTTCAGAAATCTAAATAAGTCCTCTCTCAAAGATAATTACCCCCTACCCAAAATGGATCACGTTTTAGAAAAAGTAGTGGGGGAAAATAGGATGTCAATGATCGACGGGTTTTCAGGGTACAATCAAATTGCCGTCAGCGAACATGATAAAGAAAAAAAAGCCTTCACCACCCCTTGGGGTACATTTATGTATGACAAGATGCCTTTTGGTTTAATGAATGTAGGTACTACTTTTCAACGTGCTATGGATATCACTTTCCTTGGCGAAAGGGACAAATTTTTGGTTATCTATCTCGATGATTTAACCATTTTTTCTAAATCCAATGAAGATCATATGATACATCTCAAGTAGACGTTTGAGAAATGTCGTAGGTTTGGTTTGTCTTTAAACACCCAAAAGTCTCACTTTGCTATGCAAGAAGGTAAACTCTTGGGCCATATTGTGTCTCGAGATGGAATTAGAATTGACCCTTAAAGAGTTGAAGATATAGACACAATAAATATCCCTAGGAATGTAAAAGAGATTCAGTTATTCTTGGGGAAAATAAATTTTTTGAGAAGATTTATTCCAAACTTTGCTGAAATCATGAAATTGATCACAGATATGCTAAAGAAAAACAGTGAAATGAAATGGACAGGAGAAGTTAAAGCATCGTTTGCACGCATCAAGAAAGTTATAAGTGAGGCACCCGTACTAGCAAGCCCTGATTATCTAAAGGATTTTCTTATTTTCTCGTTCGCCTCCGAACACACACTTGTCGCGGTACTCCTCCAGAAGAATGAAGAAGGTTTCAAGCAACCGATAGCCTTTTTAGCAAAAGTCTTAGAGACGTTGAACTTAGATATAATATAATGGAAAAACAAGCATATGCTATGGTGAAGGTGTTAAAGGCTTTTAGAACCTATGTGTTGCATTCTAAGGTGATTGCGTATGTACCTACTAGCTCCGTAAAAGATATTTTGGTTCAATCCGACAGTGATGGCAAAAGAGGGCGGTGGCTTGCCAAAATTCAAGAATTCGACATGGAGATAAAAGCAATGAAACTAGTAAAGGGACAAGGTTTAGCTAAACTCTTAGCTGAATCAAATTTCAAAGCTCTTGGAATAAATGGCTTACAGGGAGGAGAAGAGTGTGTGGACATGAATGAACTTGATGAACCAATAGTCAAAATCTGAATCAAAGAGAAATTTGCTTCATCAAATTGGTACAAAGACATAGTGTCCTACTTGTTGACCTTGAAGTGCCCAAATGACTTACCCCCATCTAAAGCCATAACGCTGAAGTTGCATGCGGTCAAGTACTGTATATCGGAAAGACGATTATATTGGAAGGACCCACTTGGCTTCCTGTTGGTTTGTTTGGTCGAATCAGAAACATAAAAGGTCATAAGCCAATTTCATGAAGGAGTGTGTGGAGGACACCGCGCCTGGAGGGCAACGGCTTATAAGATCCTGAGGGCAGGGTATTATTGGCCTAAACTTTTCTCATATGTCAACGCCAAGGTCCGAGTTTGCAACCCTTGCCAATTTTTCTCAGGCAAACATAAACTCCCAGCAATGCCATTGGTTCTGGTCAAAACAGAAGCTCCTTTTCAACAATGGGGATTAGATTTCATAGGCAAAATTAATCCTCATTCTAGCGCTCAACACAGATGGATCCTGACTGTTACAGATTACTTCACCAAATGGGTGGAAGCTATTACAACTAGAAGGGCTAGTGATTCGGTTGTTATAGATTTCTTAGAAGAGAATATTTTGTCTAGATTTGGTTGCCCCCGAAAGATAGTCATAGATAACGCACAGGCTTTTAAATCTATGGCTATAGTCAGTTTTTTCCAAAAATATAATATTGTGCTTGGTCATTCCATGACATAATACCCTCAGGAAAATTGTCTGGCCAAGTCTTCAAACAAGAACCTAATCAATATAATTAAGAAAGTGTTGAGCGAAAACAAGAAATTTTGGCATGTGCATTTGAAATACACTTTGTGGGCAAATCGAAAAAGTCTATTGGTACTTCCCCTTTCCAAATGGTGTACGGGACCGATGTAGTGTTACCTATAAATCTAACGCTTCCCGTAATGAAACTTTGGCAAGATGAGAAGGAAGAACCAAATCATGTCACTAGAAGAATAAACCAGCTGATTGAAGTCCAACAACACAGGGCCGAGGTGGAGGAAAGGCTACAGAAATACCAGGATGACATGAAAGCGCTATTCGATCGTAAGGCCAAAGACATGGATTTTCTCCCCAGAGATTTGGCTTTAAAATGGGATGCTAGGAAGGAGGACTCGAGAAAACATGGTAAATTTGATCACATCTGGTACGGACCATTCAAGGTTGCATCTCCTAAACGAAAAATCTCGTTTCTGCTAGAAAATTTGGACGGTAAAATCCTGGATGCCCCTGTCAAAGGGCGTTATTTAAAACACTATATGGAATAGTTGATTTCCGGAATTCCCACTATATATATTGGTTTGTTTATTCTTTTGATTTCATATTTTTCTTTGGTAAGTCTACTTTCATTCTGTCAATAAAATATATATATATATATATATATAAAATAAAAAATAAAAAACAAAAAACAAAAAAATAAAATAAAATAGGTTAATGTTTCTAGAAGTAGGGATACAAAATTCTCAATGTATTCAATTCTTTTAAAAAGCCTTGATACTCTTCGTATTGTTCCCTTACAAGATTCTAGCTGATGACCTGACAAGTGAAAGTAGCAAACAGACAGCCTTATAGCGGAAGATAAATTCGCCAAAAATAGGTGATAGATAAGATTTTCTGTTATTTCAAAAGAGAACGAAAATGGTAAGGCAAAGGTGTGAATTCCAGAAAAGCCTATTTTTTCAAACAAAGGTTTTTTATAAAAAGTGCGGTGATTGTTTCGTAAGTGTGATAGGTCAGTAAAAGAATGATTTCAAAATCTAGGCCCTAAGAGTTTCACCTAGAATAAGACAAGAGGTAATTAAAATAAACAAAAGAGAAAAGCATCTCTGAGAAGGAGTTCCAAGACTTAAGTTTAATTCGTGACCCCTGTTTTCTGATTTCCAAGTCTTTTCTCCGTCACCCCTTTCTACCCTCGGTTTTGCCTCATAAAAGACCAAATATCTTTCCGGGTTTCCCACAGAGGGAGAAGAGATTACGTCTTAGCTTTGGAAGCTAAAAAACAGTTCTTAAAAGGTAGACCAGTCCTCATAACTCCTCACTCTCCGACTAAACAGGTTATGCTTAGGCCGATCCTAACTTTCCTAGGTTTCTTAATAGTTTTCTAAGGATTTAGGCTTGATCAAAGGAAGACCCTTGGAATTAATCCTCCCCTTTTTACCTATGGACTAAGGTGCTTTGAAAGTTAAAAAAAGGTTGGTCCAGGGTAATCAAAGCAAGTTGACAGACCTACATTGCAAATTTTACACAGATACCATCCCTGGTATACTTACTACCACTGATTGCCCCCACTTCCTGTTCAAAAAGTAAAATATAAGACAAATGGTGAAAGGAAATTTATATTTGATTGCCCCCATCTAGTCCAAGAAGATGATGAAATGAAATTCATTTAAATGATTGCCCTTGTCTCAGCATTTAAATGCATAATTATGATTCAAAGTGGTGAAAGGAAATTCAGTAAAAAGGGATAGACAACTTCACCGGGGTACTGAATAGGCTCGCTGCCAGTGAAGCAATATATGAGGTATCTATAAGGCTTTCATACGTAATTTTCACTCTACCCTGGTTATCAGCCTTTTCGAAACTAGATCTGCACCCCAAGTCCATATAGGATTCCCCAATTAAAAACATGAAATTTACTTCGTTTGATGCAAGCCAAAGGCCACAGGATTGGTTGGGTTCCCTAGGATTGTTTTGACCATCTTAAAGAAAACTTAAATTCGGTAGCGAGAAGGAGAAGATCAAGAATGGGGCTGCAACTGAGTTTACAACGTCGAGAGTTTTGAAAATCTTTTCAGAAGTAAAAATGAAGTCTCTTTTTACCTCTGTATCCCCTTCCTAAGCAATTCCTACAGAAAGAATCCATTGACTCCATTTACCCAATAAAGGCACTAAGTCTACATGTTCTCCTCGTCCCACAAGGAGACGAGGTCCCCAATTGGAGCCTATGTTGAAACAAATTTTAAATTTTTTATCCCTAAGACCCAAACTTTCCTTTTTCGGGTTTCGGCTTTTCATAAAGCATAAGCTTCGTTATCATTTCCAAACACCCAGTACCGATTTCCCAAAAAACTTTATTCTTTAAATAATAAAAGGAAAAAAACCTAAAATGTTATAAGAGTCCCAACGCATTTTCTATAAAGTTATTTTTTAATCATGATAAGCTTAAAACCTAAAAGAGTTAAGATTAACTTTAAAAAAAATTCGGGATTCGGGGTTTGCTGAGAACATATGTTTCAATACATATTGAATCACGAAATCTCGATACCTGGTTTCCCAAAAGAATGAAAGTTAGTTCAAATTCTGATTAATTAATTCACTAACACAAAAAGTTAAGGCTTAAGTTAATCATATCGCGATTTCAGGATTCGGGGTTCAGCGATAACATATCTCTTATCAACAGGGTCCCCGAAATCCCAAAACGCGAAATCTCGACCCATAATTTCTGTTAAACTGAATTAATCTTGTTTTGTCCATAATCCCGATTAATTAGTCAACTAAAATGGAATTAAGTCCTAATTTAAACATGTCGCGATTTCGCAATTTCGGAAATCGGGATTCAATGATAACATACCTCCCATCAACACGATCCCTGAAATCCCGAAACGTGAAATATCGACTCTTAATCTGTCTTTAGTCTAAATTAACTCTGTTTTGGAAGCATGATTAATGACAATCAAATTTTTAGGTTTGTTTACATTTCGGTTTCTGATTGAATGAAATTTTCCGAATTTTGAATTCAAAAGTGCCAAAATACGGCCACGTTAATAAAGGATAACAGATGATATGTGACACTAATTCCTATCTTAGTAAATATCCACTGCATTCAATGTATTGAAATCTTGTCAGTTGCATCAGTACCTGCATCGTTAAATGAATTAAAGGAGAGTTTGAAGGTCTGTGTTTTGCAACATTTTCCATTTCATACTATCAAGTGCAAGACGCATTCAGCCGAGCTCATACACTCCTTTTCTTTGACAGGTTTTCCATCTAACTTAAAGTCATGGCACCAAAAAAAGCACCGAAGAAGAGTGAAGATATAGAGGAAGGAGATATCATATCTGACACTACGCCACATGCTATCGATTCAATTAAATCTTGGACACAAATCTTTGAATTTCTGGAATATGAAATTAAGAATTCTCCTACTGACTCTGAGAATCACTTCCAGGATGTAGTAGAATCAGAGCTTCACAAGATCGCGGCATGCCCTCGGCTTATGGTGTACAATGACATGATCAAATGGGCCTTGGAAAAGGTTGATATTCCGACGAGGATCATTTTAAATGATCAAGGGGTCGTTGTCGGCTCATTCAGGCCAGAACATATACAAGTAATGTATAAGCTCTCACCAAATCCTAAGTACACTTTTAATGTTGAGTTTTAAGTTGAATTTCAAAGGAAAGAATGTATTGAGGTAGACCGAACTTATCCCGATTTAATTAAATAATGGTGGAGATGTCCATCAAAGTTTAGGGCTGATACCCATGGGGTTTATTCCATGACATCTTTGAATGAATACATGGTCTATGTAGCCATTATGCTGTGTAGACTTTTTGGAAAAAGAATACCTTCCATTTTCCTGCAGAATGGGTGCCCTTTTTAGAAGAAGCTTCAGAAGGATACACTTTCAACTGGAGTAAGATTCTGTCTGATAACCTAGCTCAGGAAGTTTCAAATTACAGAGTTGCAAAATATAAAGGTCAACCAGTGGCCTTTTACATGTCAGCGTACATTATGAACGCGGTTTGCTTTGTGACTCCTTTTCCATTGATGAATTGGAGTTGGAACATAGCTTGTCCCGAACCCATTCACGAGTATCACTCTGTGCTATGGGAAGAAAATGCCAAGAATGCATTTTACGAAATTTGTCATTTTATAATAATTCCAATGCATAAAATGTTTCATGGTTGTGAACCCCCTCGCATTTCTGAGCCAGTCTCATAAAATCTCAAAGCAATAGTCGACTGGTTTGTTGACGAAAACTTCTCTTATATTAGGGTTTATGGATGCTCAATCCCCCCTCACGAACTTCCGAAATTCCTCCCGGACAAATTGGTATTGAGGGAGGTAGCACATCAAATAGAGAAAGTTGGTATTGGAATAGAGCTAAAGGCAGCTTAGAAGAAATCCTGGCCAATCTTCCCTGTGTATGTCGGGAAATTTTCATTACTAAACCTAGGCCATTCTAAAGTGGAGGCTGAAGCATTAAAAGAACTAAAACTGGTAGATATTGAGCACAGAAAGCATGACCCTTATCAATTAGTAAGAATACATTTGATGTATTGTAATATGAAAGCTTATGAGCACGAAACATCTGTTTATGATGATATATTCAAGGAAGTTAAAACCTATGAAGAGGTATTGAACAGGGTACAGGCCACGTCACCTAACTCATAGGTTGGTTTCATGTCATTCCAGAGTCATAGGTGAAGTTGTTTACCAAAGAGTTTGCAGGGTGAATCCACGACCCCTCCTCCAGAGTAGGAAGGTCCTCCCCCAGGCTTTGAAATAGAGGTACAAGATAAAGAAAATACAAAGGGAAAAATGAAGGAGGGTGAAATTCCTTCACAAGAAACAGAAGTCCCCTAGACAGAAAAATCAGAGGCAGGGAAAGGAAAGGAGTTGGAAACACCCTTAGAAATCCCTGAGAGTTTTCCCAAAAAAGTAGGAGGAACAACATCGACAGAACTTGGAAGTCCCATTACTTCTTTGACTCCATTGTAGTCTACTTATGGAAACCCCCACGAGGGAGCTCTATACGTAAGTGATCTTGAGCCTATTTCTATGGATGAGATTCCTTCATACGATTATTTTTTCAGTAAAAAGAGGAAGGTTATCCTGAAACAGAAGATGCATCCAAGAGGATATATGATGATTAAAAAACACAAGATCATTATTGATGGACAAAAAATTAAAGAGGGAGAATTTGCTACAGAAATAGCGGGCACAATGGGAGATTTAGCGTCAATGAATTTATACTCTGTGGGTAGTTTGACAACTATGTTGGAGCAGAGAGATTAGAGGATAGCTCAGTTACATGGTCAATTAAAAGAGACTGAAAGAAATATCAGTTGGGAGATAAAAAAGGGTTTAGAACAAGCTAGATTAAATGATATTCAAGAGATTCAAAAAATGAAAGCAAGATTAGAGGAAGAAAATAAGAAAATACAGGTCACTCAAGCACAAGCCCTACAACAACAGAAAATGAGTAAGCAATTACAGAACAAGATGAGTTCAATCCAAAATCAAGTGGTAGAAATGGAAGCTTTTCAAGCCCACGCTTTAGAAATTCATGCAAAAATAGAAAAGGAGCAACATGGATTGATCTCTAAGTTAGAAATTATTCAAACTTACTTTCAAGAGACAAGCAGATCCTTGGAGAATATTCTCCTAAAGGAAAGAGAGACAAAAGCAGCCAGAACCACTTTTCAAAAGGCAGTGACTCTTTCAACAAAAGAGGAAATTGGAAAGACTCATAAGTTATTTGTTTCAGAACAGATCAAAGGGGATGTAATACTCAAGGTTTGGGGGGCAAGCCTCGCCGAAAAAAAAATAATAATAATAACTAAGAAGGTTAACGATGATTGGCAAGCAATTTTTGATCTTCTAGATAAGGATTCGTTGAACTTGGGAAGAGACAATTGTTCCGGATTATTAGATGAAATTAACATCGGTAACCATCAGTTAATATTCAAGGAAGATATAGAACAGATAAAGATCTCACAGATTAAGGTAATTGATGTTACATAGATAAATAAGTGGATGGTAAGACCAAATTTAAAGTTACAAGCTATTGAGTTTACAGGAAAGATAGTTGAAGATCGCCTACCAGGGCTACAGAAAAAATTCTTCGTATTCCAGGCGAAAGATATTCCAGAGGCTCCTAGAGTGTTGGTGCACCTCTTGGGAAAATGTATTGATTGTCTCAAAAGAGAAGAAGCAAGTTCATCATCAAAGAATTAAAGTATTATTTTTAAAATTTCATCATCGAAATTAAGCAAAGAAGATAAATATAGAAATAGAAACCATTCACTATTTCATATTCACGTAACCGTTAGTCTTCGGAAATTAGTTAATCACCAACAGAAAAAAGGTTGGGTGATCATGTATAAATATAATTTCACAAGACTGAGAAGAGGATTTTTGTTTTTTGGGAGCCCATTGTATTAGAAGTTTTCCGATTTATGATAATATAGATGATGCAAAAGAGATTTTGAATTCTTTCACCCTGAAGCTATGTGTTCCTTCACTCTGTTTTCAATATATTTCAATATCTTGTATTCCATGTCTTTCTAATGAATGATCAGCTATAGTTTAATTCAAAATTCTACTGTAGTTTGACCATCTAATTATTTACAGTTTTTCCTCTATGATTGCTACCAGCAGTTTCAAGACATGTAGGTCTGTTGGATGGTTATATCTTATAATTCAATAGAAATTTTGTTTTCCTTCCCTTCTTCTGTTATGATATGAGATTCTTTCAAGATTAAAGCCTCATATTCTCTAACAGTGTTTCTTTATGGTTATTTTAATATTCTCAAATTACTTCAAGTACAAGAAACGACCTTTACTGTTATTATGTTATTATTTTGAATTCTAAATTTACTTCTCTATTTCATCCCACAAAACTAAAGTGACAAAAATTCTAAAAACTTTTTATAATTTAATAAAATTTAAATCTTCACGACTGTCCCAAGTAATAGACGGCCTAACATAGAACCTGACCTACAGGATCAAACTAGCATTGCTTTGAACCTATTTAATACTATCCTACAAACAACAACTACCCGAGTTGAATTAGAATGTTCATGGGCAGTGATTGAGAGAGAAATCAACATCCAAGAACAATGGGAAGCTAGACAAAGACAGTTGAGAAACCAACTCTAATTTACCCTTCTCAATTGATTCTTACTCCTTAATTCTCTTTATTTTTTCGGATGCCTTGACGGTATACTTTAAAGCCTTAAAGTATAAACTCAGGAACAACATCTTTTTGGTGCCATTGTCGAGGAACAAAGAAACAAAACTTTTCCCTGGGAAGAACGACACTGACACTTTCTTTCCTTGATAGTGAACAAAGACATAAAACCTTCTAAGGCTACCTTTATTTTTCACTTGGCGATTCCGCGATAAGTAAACTGGCTATTAGCCGAAAGAACACCAGAAATAACTTGGACGACAAGCAGACCTCACCAGTCTCTGATCCATAAAAGATTTTAAAATCACGAAGATCCTTTAGACAAATCATTTCACCCATACATACTATTTGTCATCCTGATTTTGCGCAGTTGAATGTTTCGGAAACACTTGAGATATCTTTCTCGCTTCCCCTGTCATACGATACATTCTCTTTTCCTGAGGTATTTTCCCCAGATTTTCGCGAACCTTCTCCTCACACATTCCGATCTTCAACGTCGAATCTACCAATGGTTGCACATGGAGGTGTTGGAGATGGGGGTGGTTCCCCAGGAGGACCAGTAGGTGGCCAAGTACCGCTTCCTAGAATCTTTGCTAAAGTAGCTGCTACATATGCCCCCCTTGTCCTCCCAGTTCCCCTACACCATCTTCCCGAAAATTATATGAAAATCCTTACCAAATTTACAGGGGAAGGAGATTTAACCACTCAAGAACACATAAATTTATTTTACCAATTTGCTAACATCCTCGAAATCGAACACGAAGATGTCTATTCTAGACTCCTCGTTCAGACTTTCGAGGGACAGGTGACGACCTGGTTTCGAGCCTTAGCAGTCGGATCTCTAAGATCTTATGAAGAAATTGAAAACGCTTTTATTGGACAATGGGGTGAGAGGAGGGACCACCTCTTTTACCTAACTGAATTTGGATCCCTTAGAAAGAAAAACTTAGAATATGTTCTTCAGTTCACGCAAAGGTTTAACAACTTGTATAATAAAATCCCGGTTGAGGTCAAACCTTCTCAACCCGCAGCAAAGGTGACTTTTGCTAGCGCCTTTGATCCCTATTTCGCCTTATTATTGAGAGAAAGGAGATCAATAGATCTCACGAAAATGCAAGATGATGCTCTTGAGATTGAATCAAACATGATGGCATCAGGGAAATTAAAAGCAAAAATAGAAACCGGGAACAAAGAAAATAGGAAATTCAAAGAACAAGGTGGATCCTCAGGATTGGGTGAATCCTCGGGAGATAAAATAGAAGAGATGGCTAGGGTAATTAGAGAACTTTCAAATAAGATCTCAAAAATGGAACTACATAAATCGAAAAGGGATAATTTTCCTAGTAAGGATTTTAGAAGGAATCTCGATCCTCAAGCCCCACAGAAAACAATTAAAAATGAGGATCAAAAAATCCCAATCCCCTTCAAAAGTTAAAATTTCATTGGAGAGGAAGAACTAGAAGATTTTGAAGAGTTTGATGAGGATATTAAGAATCTTGGCGACGATAATAAATCACCTTATTTATCGAGACAAGATTACAAAAAATCCTTAAATAAAGAAATTAGATCGGAAGATAATGTTAGCAATGATACGTCTGAATATTTGGCCTAGCAGGGTATCGCAGATGATATTATAGCCGAACTATAGGAGAAATATAATTTAAGACCTAGGAACAAGAGTCTTCCAACCGTTCCAACAAAAAAGATCTTGCCTAGGGGAGAAACAGATGAAGTAGCTCCAAAGGTTGCTGACACACAGACTGCAAAAACCCAAACGGCTGACACGCAAACTGTCAAGTCAAAGTTAGTAGGAACACCCACCATGAAAACACAGGTCCCTATGAGTGAAACCAAATCCGCACCACAAAGAAAATCTGAAAAGAAAGGAACTGAAGCCCCCAACATAGAGAGCGACAAGGCCCTGGGAAATTTTAGTCTGGAAAATGAAATAAATAAAATCAAAATACCTATCCCACTTGTTGAACTGGCTAAAAATCCCATATACAGAAAACAAATTGCCAAGATGATTAGCTTTTTAGAAGACAAAAACCAGGTCGATGTCATCAACTTAGAAGATGACAAGACGAACATAGTTTTTGGTCTGCATTTTGAAGGTGCGATAAACACTGTGGCCCCCTTCTATATCACATTGACCTTGTTGAACCACCTACTTCATAACTGAATGCTAGATTCTGGAGCATCTCACAATGTGATGCCAAAAGCCATTATGGAGAAATTAGGTCTCGAAATCACAAGGCCATATTGAGACTTATATTCATTTTATTCAAGAAAGGTCAAATGCATAGGCATGATTAAAGACCTGGTGGTAGATATGGCACAAATACCCACAAAAATCATTCTTATGGACGTAGTGGTCGTCGATATCCCTCCTAAATATGGTATGTTGTTATCTAGGTCATGGGGTGCCAAGCTTGGAGAATCTCTCCAGCTTGACATGACATATGCTACGATTCTAGTTTTTGGAGGACAGTACACGTGTTTATACAGAGACCGATGTAGTGTTACCTATAAATCTAACGTTTCCCGTAATGAAACATTGGCTAGATGAGAAGGAAGAACCAAATCATGTCACTAAAAGAATAAACCAGTTGATTGAATTCCAACAGCATAGGGCCGAGGTGGACGAAAGGCTGCAGAAATACCAGGATGACATGAAAGCGCTATTCGATCGTAAGGCTAAAGACAGGGGTTTTCTCCCCGGAGATTTGGTTTTAAAATGGGATGCTAGGAAGGAGGACTCGAGAAAACATGGTAAATTCGATCACATCTGGTACGGACCATTCAAGGTTGCATCTCCTGAAGGAAAAAAATTGTTTCTGCTAGAAAATTTGGATGGTAAAATCTTGGACGCCCTTGTCAACGGGGTTTATTTAAAACACTATATGGAAAAGTTGATTTCCAGAGTTCCCACTATATATACCGGTTTGTTTATTCTTTTGATTTCAAAATTTTCTTTGGTAAGCCTACTTTCATTCTGTCTATATATATATATATATATATATATATATATATATATATATATATATATATATATATATATATATATATATATATATATGTTAAAAAATAAAATAAAATAGGTTAATGTTTTTCTAGAAGTAGGGATACAAAATTATCAATGTATTCAATTCTTTTAAAAAGCCCTGATACTCTTCGTATTGTTCCCTTACAAGATTCTAGCTGAAGGCCTGACAAGTGAAAGTAGAAAACATACAGCCTTCTAGTGGAAGATAAATTCGCCAAAAATAGGTGATAGATAAGATTTTTTGTTATTTCAAAAGAGAATGAAAATGGTAAGGCAAAGGTGTGAATTCCAGAAAAGTCTATTTTTTCAAACAAAGGTTTTTTATAAAAAGTGCGGTGATTGTTTCGTAAGTGTGATAGGTCACTAAAAGAATGATTTCAAAATCCCGGCCCTAAGAGTTTCACCTAGAATAAGACAGGAGATAATTAAAATAAACAAAAGAGAAAAGCATCTCTGAGAAAGAGTTTCGAGACTTAAGTTTAATTCGTGACCCCTGTTTTTTGATTTCCAAGTCTTTTCTCTGTTACCCCTTTCTACCCTCGGTTTTGCCTTCATAAAAGACCAAATATCTTTCCGGGTTTCCCACAGAGGGAGAAGAGATTACGTCTTAGCTTTGGAAGCTGAAAAACAATTCTTAAAAGGTAGACCAGTCCTCATAACTCCTCAGTCTCTGACTAAATAGGTTATGCTTAGGCCGATCCTGACTTTCTTAGGTTTCTTAACAGTTTTCTAAGGATTTAGGCTTGCTCGAAGGAAGACCCCTGGAATTAATCCTCCTCTTTTTCCCTGCAAACTAAGGTGCTTTGAAAGTTAAAAAAAGGTTGGTCCAGGGTAATCAAAGCAAGTTGACAGACCTACATTGCAAATTTTACACAGATACCTTCCCTGGTATACTTACTACCACTGATTTCCCCCACTTCGTGTTCAAAAAGTAAAATATAAGACAAATGGTGAAAAGGAAATTCATATTTGATTGCCCCCATCTAGTCCAAGAAGACGATGAAAGGAAATTCATTTAAATGATTTCCCTTGTCTCAGCATTTAAATGCATAATTATGATTCGAAGTGGTGAAAGGAAATTCAGTAAAAAGGGACAGATAAATTCACCAGGGTACTGAACAGGCTCGTTGGCAGTGAAGCAATATCTGAGGTATCTGTAAGGCTTTCATACGTAATTTTCACTCTACCCTGGTTACCAGCCTTTTCAAAACCGGATCTACACCCCAAGTCCAGACAGGGTTCCCCAATTATAAACATGAAATTTACTTCGTTTGATGCAAGCCAAAAGCCACAAGATCTGTTGGATTCCGTAGGATTGTTTTGACCATCTTAAAACAAACTTAAATTTGGTAGCAAGAAGGAGAAGATCAAGAATGGGGCTGCAGCTGAGTTTACAACGTCGAGAGTTTTGAAAAGCTTTTCAAAAGTATACACGAAGTCTCTTTTTCCCTCTATATCCCCTTCCTAAGCAAGTCCTGCAGAAAGAAGCCATTGACTCCATTTACCCAATAAAGGCACTAAGTCTACATGTTCTCCTCGTCCCACAAGGAGACGAGGTCCCCAATTGGAGCCTATGTTGAAACAAATTTTAAAATTTTTATCCCTAAGACCCAAACTTTCCTTTTTCGAGTTTCGGTTTTTCATAAAGCATAAGCCTCGTTATCATTTCCAAACGCCCAGTACCGATTTCCAGAAAAACTTTATTCTTTAAATAATAAAAGGAAAAAAACCTAAAATGTTATAAGAGTCCCTACACATTTTCTATAAAGTTATTTTTTAATCGTGATAAGCTTAAAACCTAAAGGAGGTAAGATTAACTTTAAAAAGTTTTCAGGATTCGGGTTTTGCTGAGAACATATGTTTCAATACATATTGAATCACGAAATCTCGATCCCCGATTTCCCGAAAGAATGAGAGTTAGTTCAAATTCTGATTAATTAATTCACTAACATGAAAAGTTAAGGCTTAAGGTAATCATATCATGATTTCGGGATTCGAGGTTCAACGATAACATATCTCTTGTCAACACGATCCCCGAAATCCCGACCCATAATTTGTGTTAAACTGAATTAATCCTGTTTTGTCCTTAATCTTGATTAATTAGTTAACTAAAATGGAATTAAGTCCTAATTTAAACATGTCGCGATTTCGCAATTTCAGAAATCAGGATTCAGTGATAACATGCCTCTCATCAACATGATCCCCGAAATCCTGAAACGCGAAATCTCGACTCTTAATCTGTCTTTAGTCTAAATTAACTCTGTTTTGGAAGCATGATTAATGACAATCAAATTTTTAGGTTTGTTCATGTTTCGGTTTCCGATCGAATGAAATTTTTTGAATTTCGAATTCAAAAGCGCCAAAATATGGCCACGTTAATAAAGGATAACTGATGATATGTGACACTAATGCCTATCTTAGTAAATATCCACTGCATTCAATGTATTGAAATCTTGTCAGCTGCATCAGTACTTACATCGTTAAATGAATTAAAGGAGATTTTGAAGGCTTGTGTTTCACAACATTTTATGTTTCATACTATCAAGCGCAAGACGCATTCAGCCGAGCTCATACACTCCTTTTCCGTGACAGGTTTTCCATCTAACTTAAAGTCATGGCACCAAAAAAAGCACCGAAGAAGAGTGAAGATATAGAGGAAGGAGATATCATATCCGACACTACGCCACATGCTATCGATTCAACTAAATCTTGGACACAAATCTTTGAATTTCTGGAATAAGAAATTAAGAATTCTCCTACTGACTCCAAGAATCACTTCTGGGATGTAGCAGAATCAGAGCTTCACAAGATCGTGGTGCACCCTTGGCTTATGGTGTACAATGACATGATCAAATGGGCCTTGGAAAAGGTTGATATTCCGACAAGGATCATTTTAAATGATCAAGGGGTCGTTGTCGGCTCATTCAGGCCAGAACATACACAAGTAATGTATAATCTCTCACCAAATCCTAAGTACACTTTTAATGCCGAGTTTTTAGCTGAATTTCAAAGGAAAGAATGTACTGAGGCAGACCGAACTTATCCCGATTTAATTAGAGAATGGTGGAGATTTCCATCAAAGTTTAGGGCCGATACCCATGAGCTTTATGCCACGACATCTTTCAACAAATACATGGTGTGCCCTTTTTAGAAGAAGCTTAAGAAGGATACACTTTCAACTGGAGTAAGATTTTGTCTGATAACCTAGCTCAGGAAGTTTCAAATTACAGAGTTGCAAAATCTAAAGGTCAACCAGTGGCCTTTTACATGTCAGCATACATTATGGACGCGGTTTGCTTTGTGACTCCTTTTCCCTTGATGAATTGGAGTTGGAACATAGCTTGTCCCGAACCCATTCACGAGTATCACTCTATGCTATGGGAAGAAAATGATAAGAACATATTTTACGAAATTTGTCATTTTATAATAATTCCAATGCATAAAATGTTTCATGGTTGTGAACCCCCTCGCATTTCTGAGCCAGTCTCAGAAAATCTCAAAACAATAGCCGACTGGTTTGTTGACGAAAAATTATCTTATATTAGGGTTTATGGGTGCTCAATCCCCCCTCACGCACTTCCGAAATTCCTCCCAAACAGATTGGTATTGAGGGAGGTAGCACAACAAATAGTGAAAGGTGGTATTGGAATAGAGGTAAAGGCAGCTCAGAAGAAATCCTGGCCAATCTTTCCTATGTATGTCGGTAAATTTTCATTACTAAAGCTAGGCATTCTAACGTGTTGGCTAAAACATTAGAAGAACTAAAACTGCTAAATATTGAGCACAGAAAGCATGACCCTTATCAATTAGTAAGAAGACATTTGATGCACTGTAATATGAAAGCTTATGAGCACAAAACATCTGTTTATGATGATATATTCAAGGAAGTTAAAACCTATAAAGAGGTATTGAACAGGGTAATGTCACCTAACTCACAGGTTGGTTTCGTGTCATTCCAGAGTCATAGGTGAAGTTATTTACCAAAGATTTTGCAGGGTGAATCCATGACCCCTCCTCCAGAGCAGGAAGGTCCTCCCCCAGGCTTTGAAACAGAGGTACAGGATAAAGCATATACAAAGGGGAAAATGAAGGAGGGTGAAATGCCTTCGCAAGAAACAAAATTCCCCCAGACAGAAAAAGCAGAGGCAGGGAAAGGAAAGGAGTTGGAAACACCCTCAGAAATCCTTGAGATTTTTCCCAAAAAAGTAGGAGGAACAACATCTACAAAACTTGGAAGTCCCATTACTTATTTGACTCCATTGCAGTCTACTTATGGAAACCCCCATGAGGGAGCTCTATACATGAGTGATCTTGAGCCTATTTCTAGGGATGAGATTCCTTCATCCGATTATTTTTTCATTAAAAAGAGGAAGGCTATCCTGAAATAGGAGATGCATCCAAGAGGAGATATGATGATTAAAAAACACAAGATCTTTATTGATGGACAAAAACTTAAAGAGGGAGAATTTGCTACAGAAATAGCGAGCACAATGGGAGCTTTAGCGTCAGCGAATTTATTCTTTGTGGGTAGTTTGACAACTATGTTGGAGTAGAGAGATCAAAGGATAGCTCAGTTATAGGGTCAATTAAAAGAGACTGAAAGAAATATTAGTTGGGAGATAAAAAAGGGTCTAGAACAAGCTAGATTAAATGATATTCAAGAGATTCAAAAAATGAAAGCAAGCTTAGAGGAAGCAAATCAGAAAATACAGGTCACTCAAGCACAATCCCTACAGCAACATGAAATGAATAAACAATTACAGAACAAGATGAGTTCAATCCAAAATCAAGTGGTAGAAATGGAAGCTTTTCAAGCCCAGGCTTTAGAAATTCATGCAAAAATAGAAAAAGAGCAACAGGGATTGATCTCTAAGTTAGAAATTATTCAAACTTACTTTCAGGAGACAAGCAGATCCTTGGAGAATATTCTCCTAAAGGAAAGAGAGACAAAAGCAGCCAGAACCACTTTTCAAAAGGCAGTGACTCTTTCAGCAAAAGAGGAAATTGGAAAGACTCATAAGTTATATGTTTCAGAACAGATCAAAGGGTATGTAATACTCAAGGTTTGGTAGGAAGGCCTCGCCAAAAATAAAAAAATAACCAAGGAGGTTAACGATGATTGCCAAGCAATTTTTGATCTTCTAGATAAGGATTCGTTGAACTTGGGAAGAGACAATTGTTCCAGGTTATTAGGGGAAATAACATCGGTAATCATCAATTAAAATTCAAGGAAGATCTGGAAGAAATTCAGACAGAGATCTCACAGATTAAGGTAATTGATGTTACACAGATAAATAAGTGGATGGTGAGACCAAATTTAAAGTTACAAGCTATTGAGTTTACAGGAAAGATAGTTGAAGACCGTCTACCGGGACTACAGAAAAAATTCTTCTTATTCCAGGCGAAAGATATTCCATAGGCTCCTAGAGTGTTGGTGCACCTCCTGGGAAAATGTATTGATTGTCTCAAAAGAGAAGAAGCAAGTTCATCATCAATAAATTAAAGTATTATTTTGAAAATATTATGATCGAAATTAATCAAATAAGATAAATATAGAAATAGAAACGGTTCACTATTTCATATTCATGTAACCATTAGTCTTCAGAAATTAGTTAATCACCAACAGAAAAAAGGTTGGGTGATCATGTATAAATATAATTTCACAAGACTGAGAAGAGGCTTTTTGTTTTTTGGGAGCCGATTGTATTAGAAGTTTTCCAATTTATGATAATATAGATGATGCAGAAGAGATTCTAAATTCTTTCACCTTGAAGCTATGTGTTCCTTCACTCTGTTTTCAATATCTTTCAATATATTGTATTCCATGTCTTTCTAATGAATGATCAACTATATTTTAATTCAAAATTCTATTGTAGTTTGAATTTATTTGACTATCTAATTATTTACAGTTTTTCCTCTGTGATTGCTACCAGCAGTTTCAAGACCTGTAGGTCTGTTGGATGGTTATATCTTATAATTCATTAGAAATTTTGTTTTTCTTCCCTTCTTCTGTTATGATATTAGATTCTTTCAAGATTAAAGCCTCATATTCTCTAATAGTGTTTCTTTGTGGTTATTTTAATATTCTCAAATTACTTCAAGTACAGGAAACGACCTTTGCTGTTATTATGTTATTATTTTGAATTCTAAAATTATTTTTCTATTTCATCCCACAAAATTAAAGTGACAAAATTTCTAAAAACTTTTTATAATTTAATAAAATTTAAATCTTCATGACAGTCCCAAGTAATAGACAACCTAACATGGAACCCGGCCTACAGGATCAAACTAGTATTGCTTTGAACCTATTTAATACTATCCTACAAACAACAACTACCCAAGTTGAATTAGAACGTTCATGGGCAGTGATTGAGAGAGAAATCAACATCCAAGAACAATGGGAAGCTAGACAGAGACAGTTGAGAAACCAACTCTGATTTACCCTTCTCAATTGATTCTTACTCCTTAATTCTCTTTATTTTTTCGGATGCCTTGACGGTATACTTTAAATCCTTAAAGTATAAACTCAGGAACAACACATGCCACGTGGTAGCACCACAGGTTGCCATGTGTCACCCACAAGTGGACTTTTTAGGGGTCCATATGGACCAATAGAATAGTGTCACGTGGCACCCCCAGTAGACGCCATGAGGCACCACCCAAGGAGCACCACGTGTCAGTACAACAGTGACAGGGCAAGCCACGTCAACATATGAACAAGCGTATCAGCATGCACCATGTGGTCCAATCATGGGGCAACACATGGCATCCAGGGAATGTACAATGTTTGTTAGAAAACATGACCGCGGAGCAATAAAATAAAACAAATGCAGAAACAAAAACACAGAAGACACACAATACAAGAGAGACATAGATTTACGTGGTTCACCTAGTGTGGGCTACGTCCACCAGAGAAATTGGCAGGTCCTTCCTTTATTATTATCCAGCAAATGAAGGGATACAACCTACAGCAAAACCCGTTGTAACTTCCTCTTCTTTCTCTCACAGTCTCCTCTCTCA
>ML781459.1:794378-819628 GCA_009831015.1 Picea engelmannii | reverse complement strand
GCAGAGGGGGTACCCCCCCTCTGCACTCCCCCGCGTGGAAGAGTGTACATACTTCTGGGGTGTAAATACTTCATGGGGTATAAACACGGCTGAAAGCAAGGACCTATGAATCAGGAAGATAATCAGGCTCCACAACCAACAATGTTGGCCCGTGAATGATTTTTGTTTAAAAAAAAAGAAATAGTGGGTCCGCCAAATCTGGCGGACCATGCCAAATCTATACAGCCGTTAGCGGAGTTTCTAGTGGGCTGCTAAACATAGTGGAAGTTCAAACAATNATATTAACCACTACCAAAAACGGAGTCTGGCAGGTTCGACCCCGGAACCTTCGGCTAGTACAAAGCCTTTAAAAATCTACCCTAACCAACGCACCAAGGGATGTGGCCTGGTATATCTGCCACCTTTATTATTTAAAAATGCTTATTCGGCCAAAGACGGGGGAAGGCACGCGCGACCGTGTTGTACAATCTGACATAGATTTCGAGATGAATGTTGTCATAATTGCAGGTACAGAGGGCACAAAAAATGAGCAGGATTTCGCTTGGGCCTGGGAATGATAGAGTCAGATCAGAGTGTGGAGACATTCATTTTTGGGTAATTCGATGCCACGAATCCAATGGTGATGTTTTTTTATTTTTTTATTTGAGCATTATTTTTGCAGCTTGATTCAAAATGAGGTATATTCATGTATTTGCTAAATTCTTTTGTTGAGTTAATAAAAGAGCCTACCCATTTGAGAGCAGGACCCGGAGACGTAGTCCAGCAGGGATGAACTCTGTTATCAAGTTTTTTTTTTGGATCTGATGCTTATGTCTCTTCATTTCTAAGTTTTCCCTTCTTTAATGGTGCACATTAATTTATGCTCATTTAATACAATTATTTATAAGTCACGATGAAAATATCTTGGATCATGATGGTATTAGAGCAGTCATATTTGACTTGAATTGTTGAGTGTGAATGCTTACTAGGGATAAGCATAATCAGGGTGAAGGAAATCTAAATACTTTCAATCCTGAAGTTGTCCGTGTATCCAGAAGGAAGAAAATGGCAGAAGAGGACAAGCGTGATGAATAGGATAAAAACTTTCACATGGTATTTTATCGCATGTCAGAAATGGTCGAGCGGATGTATGGATATTACGAGAAGAGGATGAAGAAAAAAGGGAAGAAAAATGAAGCACATGCAGATGATGATGCTTCGATAAACCAAGGGGTTGGAGCAGATTCTCCTGAGCCTCCATCTTCACCTTCGAGTTCTAGTTCTTCTTCCTCTGAGCACTCTCATCATTCTAGCCATAAAGCCTCTTTTAAGAAACCATTATTAAATCTTGATGTAAAATTTTATTTACCTATGTTTAATGGAGATGCTAATCCTGAACATCTAGATAATTGGACCGACAGGTTGAAGTGTAGTGTCGTGTCTAGCATATTGACGAAGAGGAAGTTAAAGTGAAACTGGCTTCTCTTTGGTTGTAAGGCATCACTCTCGTATGGTGGGAGAGCAAGCTTCAGGATGGAAGTAAGTGTGGTAAGCTTCTTTCCTCATGGTCGAAGTTTAAATCAACAATCAGGAAGAAATTTATCCATTAGGATATTTACATAAAGCAATGATGGAATGGAAAACCTTAAGGCAAAGTAAAGGACAAACTGTACAAAGTTTCACAAAAGAATTTAGGAATAAGGCTCTTGCATTGAACATTCCTTTAGATTCTTATGAGACTTTAATGAAGTATATTGACACACTTCACAGTTATATTCGACATATTTTGCTCTTGTTTAACCCCGCTAGTCTTGACGAAGTTTTTGTGCAAGCCACTCACCTAGAGAATAGGGGGAAAAATGTTCAAGAAGATCCCATAAAGAAACCTTCCAATTTTCCACAGAAGACTTTTAAGAAGTTTAAAAGGAAGAACAAGAGGATCGCTACAGTAACGAGAGAAGAAGGAAAACCATCTTGCACTCATTGCAAGAAGATCGGTCACGATGAAGAACATTGTTGGAAATTGCACCCGGAAAAGAAATCGAAACATTTCAATGGAAAGGGGAAGACAAAAATCATTGCTACGGTACAAAAAGATCTTGGTTCTGATTCAGGATATGAAGGAAAGATCACAGCGGTTGGAGTACAAGGTAAAGATTTTCTTCATGCTAGTTCTGGTTCCAATGATGAATCTCATGTTGATGAACGAAAGAGGAATGAGTTATTTCACATAAGAGTTGTATCTAAACATACTAATATAGGTACATTATTTGATCTGGGTTCCCAAGTAAACTTAATATCTGAAGCACTTGTCAAGAAAATGGGTCTTGAAATGAAACCACATCTGAAACCTTATCCTATCAGTTGGGTATGTGACAAAGCCAAACTTAATGTCACCAAACAATGTAGGGTAATATTTTCTATTGCTTCAAAATTGATTGATGAAGTTGATTTGGATGTTGTACCACTTGATATATGTGGCATAGTGTTGGGAATTCCTTATCTTTATGATAGAAAATAAATCTTCTTTCGACATGAGAAAAAATACCACCTTACTGAGGGGGGAGTGGAATATATTGTTAGAGCTCATAGCATGAGGGTAAATACCACACTTGTTAGTGCAGGACAAATGAAAAGACTCATAAACACTAATAAGAGATATGTACTCATGGTTGTCAGAGAGAAATATGTCGGGACATCCAACGCTTTCCAAGGGTGTGATCCATATCATAAAAAGGAATTAATTGATATTGTTTCTAAGTATGATGATATTTTTCAGGAACCAGATGGATTACCTGCTAAGAGGGAAATCCAACATGAGATACATCTTCAGTAGGATTCGCCTTTTCCTAACATGGGCATATACAGGATGTCAGATGTGGAGATGAAAGAGATCAAGAAGTAGGTACAAGACTTATTGGATCAAGGTGTCATCAGGCCCATTTCATCTCCTTGTGGCTCTTCGATCGTAATGGTGCCAAAGAAAGATGGCACATGGCGAATGTGTGTCAATTATCGGACCTTAAATAAAATCACGGCGAAAAATCGATACCCTCTTCCTTTCATATATGATTTACTTGATCAATTGAAGAATGCTGTCTATTTCACTAAGTTGGATTTGCACAATGGATATCATCAAATTAGAGTCACAGAACAAGATGCATGGAAAAATGCCTTTAAAACCAAACAGGGATTGTTTGAGTGGTTGGTTATTATGTTTGGAATTTGTAATGCTCTGGCAACTTTCATGTATGTGATAAATGATGTATTCGTGCCGTTCATAAATGACTTTGTGATTGTATATTTAGATCACATTCTTGTTTTTAGCGGGACATAGGATGAGCATTTGAGGCATGTAAAGCAAGTATTGGATACTTTGCAAAGGGAAAATTTGTATGTAAAATTGTCTAAATGTGAATTTGTCAAGACTGCACTTGTATACTTAGGTCATATTATAGGAGGAGGACAATTGAAAATTGACCCTTCCAAAATTGATGTAATTGTAAATTGGCCTAAGCCAAAAAGTGTAACCAAAGTTCGAAGCTTCTTAGGTGCAGTCCAGTATTGGAGGAGATTCATTCCCAACTTCTCCTTCATAGCAGTTCCTCTGCATGCCTTAACCAATGTGAAGAACACTTTTCAGTGGGAAGGAAAGCAACAAAAATATTTTGACACTTTGAAGGGAAAGATCAGTACCGCACCAGTATTAGCACTGTCGATTCTTCAACAACCTTTTGAGATCAAGACAGATGCCAACGGATACGCCATGGGTGCAGTACTAATGCAATATCGTAAGCCTATCTGTTACCACTCTAAAACTTTTAACCAAGATGTTGTTAACTATCCTACATATGATAAAGAGTTGTATGCATTAGTTTAGAGTGTAAAGAAATGGAAGCACTACATGTTAGGGAAGGAAACCATCATACATACAGATCACCAACCCTTACAGTATCTTCAAGCATAGACCAAATTGCAACAATCTCGACACTACAGGTGGATGGGTTTTCTACAACAGTTTCACTTGGTAATCAAGTAATAAAAGGTTACAAGTAACAAGGTAGTTGATATGCTTTCTAGACCTCCTATTGTTGCTTCTATTATTTTGAAGAATGCTTCTTTATCGCATGATAGCTATATACAACAATATGTCATCAATGAAGATTTTAAAGAAGTATATACGAAGCTAACCCTTGGTGCAAAGGTAGAGAACTATTGTCTGCAGGGAAAGTTACTTTACCATCTTGGAAAGATATGTACTCCTACAAGTGAATGAGTCCATGTAATACAAAAAGCTCATACTTCTCTTGTGTCTAGGAATTTTGGGGTAGGATAAACTATGGCTCATTTACATAGGTTTTGTTACTAGCCTCGAATGAAATAAATTGTAACTAAATATGTAAAGGGGTGTGTGATGTGTTCTACTTGTAAGCCCACTAATAGAAAATTGGGGCCATACTCACCACTTCTTGTTCCATCCCATCCATGGTAAAGTATATCCATGGATTTTGTAGGGGGTTTACCCATGACCAAAGGGGGTCATGATTATTTGTATGTTGTAGTGGATAGGTTAAAAAATATGTGTATCTTGATGCCTTGTAAAAAGCATATCATTGTTGAGTAGACTGTTAATCTCTTCTTTCAACATGTTTGGGTTCACTTTGGATTACCCACATCTATCGTCTCGGATCGAGATACTCGATTCCTTGGGGAATTCTAGACTAGCTTGTGGAGAATGATGGACACCAAATTGAAGAGGAGCAATGCTTTCCATCCACATACCGATGGACAGGCAGAGGTGGTAAACCGAACAGTGGTACTTTTGCTTCGATGCTACTGCAACAAGCGTCCCAAGGTATGGGATGAATAGATACCCTATGTATAGCATGCTTACAACTGATCTTTACATTCATCCACCCAGAGTTCACCTATTGAGACATGTTTTGGGTATCGACCAAAGCTTCCTTTGAACTTGATGTAAGAGAGAGATGTCGATGTAGATGAAGATCGAACAGAGAAAAGAGCCCACAAGTTCATTCATAGGATTCAACAGATACACTAGGCAGTCAGGGAACAGTTGGAGAAGATTCAAGCACAGTATAAAGCTCAGCACGAAAAGCACAGGTTTGATCATCAGTTCCAGATTGGAGACTGGGTATGGCTTCACATCAGCAAGGAGAGGGTGAAGGGTGAAGGAAAGAAACTCAATCCCATCCAATATGGACCCTTCATTATCTTAGAGAAAAGCGGTACCAATGATTTTTGTCTGGATCTTCCACCTTATATGCATATTTACTCAGTTGTGAATGTTGAGAACTTGAAACTTTTTGAGCCTCCCATGATCACAAATCAAGATGAGGTAGTTTCAATTCCATCAGTTGATAAGTTTCCACCTGAGTACTTGGATGAGCTACAGGAAGATATCATCTTGGACAGGACGACGAGGAATTCACACAGGGGTGATGTTAATTATCTTCGAGTAGGATTAAAGGGCACCCATCCAAGCAAAGTAAAGTGGATTGAGAAGAACAAAGTGAGGGAACTCTTCCCTCACTTACCAGTTGATTGATGAAAGCTTTTGGTGGTCCAAAAATATCTCATTGGGAAGGCGTGATCCAAAAAGGATCCAGAGAAGACTAATAATAACTCAAAACTCACAGATGCAACTCAAAACGCTCATAATGGCTTCAGCAGACAGAGAAAGGAAAAAAATTAAAATTTCCCAAAACTTATTAAAAATGACATCGTCGCGAAGAGCGCGTCGCAATATTTCTAACGGTGCAAACGGATCGTCAAACGAAGTTACGGTTTGAAAGATATTCTCGGTCAAAGTTGCGGTCAACCAGGACCAGTTAGCAGGGGACACATCATTGTCCGTACTGCTGGCGTCAAAAACTAACATGGCAGGGTGACATCATCATATGAGATGTTGACATCAGCATGCCAAGTGGAAGCACCACAACCAGCCACATGTCACCCACCAGTGGACTTTTCAGGGGTCCATATGGACCAATAGAAAAGTGCCATGTGGAACCCCTAGGAGACGCCATGGGGCACCACCTAGGGAGCACCATGTGTTAGAACATCAGTGACAGGGTGAACCACGTCAGCATATGAGCAGGCATATCAGCAAGTGCCACATGGCCCAATCATGGGGTGACATGTGGCATCCTGAGAATGCCCAATGTTGGCCCGTGAATGATTTTTGTTTAAAAAAAAAGAAATGGTGGGTCTGCCAAATCTATAAAGTCATTAACAGAGTTTCTAGTGGGCCGCTAAACATAGCTGAATTTCAAACAATGGATATATATATATATATATATACCACTACCAAAAATGAAGTCCAACGGGTTCAACCCCGGAACCTCCGGCTAGTACAAAGCCTTTAAAACTTCACCCTAACCAACATGCCAAGGGATGTGTCTTGGTATATCCACCACCTTTATTATTTAAAAAATCTTATTCATCCAGATCTGGGAGGAAGGAGCGTGCGACCATACTGTACAATCTGACATGGATTTAGAGACGAATGTTGTCATAATTGAAGGTACAGATTGCACGAAAATTGAGACAGGATTTCTCTTGGGCCTGGGAGTGCCAGAGTCGTATCGAAGCATGGAGACAGACATTTTTGGGTAATTCGACGCCATGAATCCAATGGTGATGATTTTTTTCTGATCTGAGCATTATTTCGGCAGTTTGATTTTAGAATGAGGTATATTCATGTATTTTCCAAATTCTTTTGTTAAGTTAATAAAAGAGCCTACCCATTTGAGAGCAGGACCCGAAGAAGTAGTCCACTAGGGAAGAAATCCATTATCAAGTTTCTATGTTTAGATATGATGCTTATGTCTCTTCATTTCTAAGTTTTCCCTTCTTTAATGGTGCACTTTAATTTATTCTCATTTAATACAATTCTTTATAAGTCACAATGAAAAGATCATGGATCGTCTTCTGAATTTCTTGAGTCGTTCTAGAAAGTTTTGGTCTTGGCCTCTTGAACAAGATCAATTTGTCTTCTCCTCCTCCATCTTAAATTTCCATTGAGATATGTCTGGCTTGATTTCATTGTTTGTATCTTGATATATAGTTGTTTGAAGTCTGCATAGTCAGTTCTTCAACTGAAGCCAGGTTCCATCTGTGTTTTGAATTTTTAGGATGTTTTTTCTCTCAATATGCCTACATTTTCTATGCCATCTTGTTCTTCTCTCTTCCAAATTTCCATCGAGTCCTCCTAGGCCTGATTTCGTTGTCTGTAGCCCCGGATATGGTTGTTTGAAGTATTGTAGCCATTTTCCCACCAAATCCGTGGTCTACTATTTTCCACGTTTTCATATGTCTTTTGTCACCTGTCTAGCGTATAGACCTCTCCCAATTCATTCCCTATATGATACCTTTCCCACGAGGTATCATGGACTCAATTCTGACACCTGTAGCCAAATATATGCTCGTTTAAAAAAATAGTGCTCAACAACCATTGATCATGCCTGTGGTTAATCTAGACCATTGATCTGAAGCCTGGGGGTTTTCTCTATGTGCACGGAGGAACATTTCCTAGTTGTTGATCTAGTGAGTTAGGAGATCTGGGCCATTGATATGAGGATATTTTCATCGGTGGGTGGAACTAGAGTGCCCAAGTGCTAGAGAGGAAGAGCCTAGATGACGAAAAGGTCATCGTATAGGTTGATCTAGACTGTTGGGTTGGGTTAGGGATAGATCATCGATGATTTTTTTTAAGTCATGTTGTCATTGATAGGTCTCACATGGAGAACAAGAAGCATATGGATGATGTCTCCCGATGATGAAAATGTTTCATCGAAAAAAATAAGCTAATGAGAAACTACCACGTATGAGTATAATGTTCAATGGTAATCATAAAAATATTATATTGTAACGCCACAAAAAGGCTAGAACCCAACTAGTACATAGTACATTATTGTATCTCATGTAAATTCAAGAACCATTCTTTGTTTTCCATTTGTGTAGTTGCATGTCTTGTCAAGGTGAGAATATCGTCGTCAGAGCTAAGGGATAATTCACGAGGGACATGTTTCCATGGCAATTCCTCGACGATGACATTGTAAAGGTGTCATTGTCAAAGCTACTAGATTTAAGAAATAGTGAGGTGTCAGAGACAAAGGGTCGACGATATCTGATTGAGGCCATATGAATAAGGATTGGGGATTTGTCTCTATGGATGATTTGGTTCCCATAAGGTTGAAGGCCTATGAGGACGTAAAGTCTATCACAACAAGGATATCATCGTTGATGATATGAGATGTTTCACAATGGAATAACTCTTATGCATTTTCCTGACGATGATGCTGTAGGAGTGTCGTCGTCAGACAATTTGAAAAAGGAAAGGTGTTATGTAAATCCTTCAATATTGTACAAAGTTGTTCTTAAGGGGGGGTGTTAGGATATTTAGACATTTAGAAGCTAGTTAAGTTCAACTTAGTCTAAACAGTCTTTAGGGAAAGTGTGTTTCTTTAGTGTGCTTTTGTAACTAACTAATATGATAGTCACAATTATGTTCTAGACAAACCATCCATATTCTCCTCGATACTAACAACACTTGATCCATGGATTAACACTCGATTAGTCCATGATCTCTATTTAAAGAGCATGTAGGGTCATTTGTTGGTGGTCAATAATGAGATATGCTCATGTAACTTATTTTCCTTTTGCATTAATATATTGTCTCAAGTGGTTGTGTTGGCTAGGGATGTGCATTGTTTCCCTCTTTGAGGGTTTTAACCACATATAAATTGGTGTATTGATATTTGATCTACTTGTGTAAGTAGTTGCCTTAAGGTGTTTGACCTATATGGATATGCCCTATTTATCAAATAAATTTTTTTACAAGGTCTTATGGGCAAGGGAGTGTCTAGATTTATATCCTTTTGATATATCTTCAAGTTTTCAAAAATAGTACTTGGTTGATCTTTCACAATGTTTACAAAGGAAGATGGATTGTACCCTTAGGTGTACAACCCAATTCCTAGGTACACAATAGTGATTTCCCCAAGTGTTGTGCTTGGTGTACTATAGAGAAAAAAAAATGAAATGTGATCTAAGTATGGTCTCATGTATGCCTATGGAGCTTCCAATATTACCTAGGGTACATGGAAGATCAAACCCATAAACACATTGTGTCTAATACAATACTACTCGTCGAGTAGCTATACAAGGGCATCCTATGATGACCAAACTTGTATTCTTTGTGTGTATGCTTTGTGGCTATTGTTTTACTCATTAAATGATAGATATTTGTGTTTATAGATACTTGTACATATCTATAGCCAAAAAATCTACTTGCCACAAAATAAAATAAAAATTATAAAACTGGGGTCCTTCAGAATCCTTGTAAAGCAGTGATTTTATGTATGTTATGTTATTTGTTCTTGCACATGATGTAATTTGATTTTGTTGCACCTTTGAGTCTAATATTTTATATTGTAATAACCTAAGATGTCTACATTTGACTTCCATAAGTTTTATTCAATTTCAAGTCTTCAAGAATAATTTAGGTCCAAGCTACAAAATCTCATTGTTTTTGGTGGCTTTTAGGTTAGCAAACTTGTACAGATTACCACTTTGCCAATATTTCCCTAACAGGGTTTAAATTTGGGCCTAAAACACCTTGGTCTATTTTCTATACAATCCCACAAGTGGGACTCAATTTGGACCTTGAAATCTTCAGCTATGTCTATTTAACAAAAAATACATGTTTAATCCTATAATGAGGACTAGACAAAAATCCTAATTTGTAGAGTATGTTACTCCGAAAATATGGAGAACCAATCTCTATAATTTTCACCCAATGTAATTTGCTCTTTCCTTTAGCAACCTTGAAATTTTCATGTAATTCCAATGATCCAAAAGAATGTTGAAGAAAAAATGGTAAGATGGCTCATTTGAAGGAGTCAAACCAAGGATTGTCTACTATAATATCAAATGTTATCGGCCAAATAGCCAAATAAAAATGAAAAATCGCAATTCAATGATGCCACACCTAAATCAAGTGAAAGAGTGAATGAATAAGAAGTCTCTTCGAGGGGGCAACCTCGTATTAAATAAGTCCCATGGGATAGCACAATTGGTGAGACGTGTGCACACTCTTTCGATATGGGGAGAGGTCACGAGTTCGAGCCTAGTGTTCCTGGGGCTACGGTTTATCACCCATACCATCTATGAAGTAGGGAAGTATTGGCGAGTTTCCCATGACATTAAATGTTGAAAAAAAACCTCCTATTAATGCACAAGATAAAATGATCCTTCAAATGAATCTTCTTGATGTATATATATGAGACAAATAAGGCTAGAAAGCAATACTACACTGACATAACTATAACTAATGTAATGATAATGAATGAGAATTACAATTAAAGGTTAACCTTAAGGTTATCACACCTTTTGTTTTTCTCAGAAATCAACTTGCATAGATCCCATAACTAGTAACCATAAACCTCCTTTTAGTGACCCCAAGCTCGTGTGTGTGCCTATATAGTGCTTAACCTTTATCTATTTAGAATGGTAGTTGTTTTTTTTTGGGATTCTTTCAAAGAAATGTTTTTATCTAAGAGTTATTTTTCACCTTTAACAAAGACTTTCACATATTCTAAAGATAATTTCCATCTTTATTATATTAGTAATCCTCTTAAGTGTATTGTTCATGTATTAGAATCACACATGCATGTTTAACTAGATTGCTAAGCTATGTTTTTCAATTCAATTAACCTATGTAAATGTTGCAAGTGACTAATTTAATTTACTATGTTATGTTTGGTTATTTATCTCAGTATAATAAAATGTTGAACCTAGAAATACTTAAAAAATAAATAAAAATCCCTTTTTTCTTGATTTGTGCCCACAAAAAAAAAAAAATCTATACAAATAAAACACTCACCAAGCTAACAATGGAATTTCGCATCCCTTTCTGCACATCACATGCAAAAATAAAATTAATTTATCTAGGACTAGGGTGTCACCCTAAAATCACGTTATACAATCAACAAAGTATGCATTTTTTAACCAAAATGAATCCAAACAAGTGAACAATACTATAAAATTGCCACCTCGACATCAAAAGAATTTGAATATAATGATGTAGTTTGAGGTTGTGTACAATGAATTCCACCATTCCACCAATAGCTTCACTTTACATCCAATAAAATCCCACTTGTACCATAAATGGTATAATTAGAAGACATAATGATTCAATCACTAAAAATCAAAGCCGATAGGATTTCTATAGGCATCTTGTGGACTAAATTTAGTTAGGGAGTTTCCTCCAAGCTACACGTTCACTAACTTTTCCAATATATATATATATATATATATATATATATATATATATATATATCGAGGAAATGTACTTGCAAAAAAACCTTTGAATATTTTCTCATGTTCCATGAATGGTATGCAGGGTAAACAGTCGACTCTGATTATAGGGGCCTCAATCCGAGGAAATCAAGATAGTCGAACCCATGACCAATAAGAAGTATGATAAACTCACATCTGGATCTAGACCAATTGAGCTAACCCTTGGAACTATTCCTAACACATTATAGAATATTGATATGATCAATTAAATTTCCATGAAATTTACCAAATAAATAATAAAAAAAATCTAAAGGAATGCCTCTATTGAACACTCATAAGGTGAAATGGAAAGCATAGGTTAAGATAAGAGGCCTTACTCTAAGGTTAAGGTTTATATGTGAGGGACATGTGTTGAAAATGGAATGATGCGATGATGATGTATTTTAATGTTTTTTTTATCAATTTAATATTTAGGAAATTAAAGTTTGAATTAAAAGAAAGTGAATTGAACCTAGGTGGGGAGGATAACAATCATTCCTCCCAACCATCCAAGCTATTTGAAAATTACTTGTTTCAATGTGAGTTTAGATTCAATATAAACTCTAAACTTAATTTGATTAACTTAATTTTTAGGAATTACAAGAAACACATCTAATATCACTAACGTCAAAAACTCCCACCATTCTTATTTGTCACATAAATAAAAATGATCTCTAACCAAAAATATATATGACATTTTCAACTTGAGTGGGCTTAATGGTTAAGAACATGTGTTTCCTCCTCGAGATCGTAGGTTAAAATGCAAATGGGGGTACATGGTATGTACGCCTCTATAGACTTTAGTGGTCAAAACAGTGTGTGGAGGGGGTCTCTTGTCCCATACACCAATTTATTGAGTGTTGAAAATGTAGTGGTATAACTTAACAATAGAAATATCTTTAAAATGTCACCATGTATTAATATTCACATAATTAAATTAAGATATTAATTAATATTATTTATAGGTTTTTGAAAAAAAATCAATAAAAATCAAATTGGATAATAAAGTAATGTGTACAACTTTAAATTTATTAGAAATTTTAATAATTCATCATGGTAATAATTTGGTTTAAAATAATTATAATACTTTCTTTTTAAACTAAAATTGGGAAATTTATATTATAGACACAACGTGTAACACCACTTTTCGGTGCCAAGGCTTAATCGCTCTGATACCAAATTGTAACACCACTTTTCTATTACCATACTTCGCGGAAATATAACACTCACTCTCAGATTATAAAACAACATGCATTTAAGCAATGAAACACATTTAGAGCTCAGAGTAAGTCTAAACATTACTGCTATCATAATTTTAAACATGGCATTAGCATTAATTCTTATGCACAGTAGAATACATGATAATTATAAATATAGAGACATGCAAAAACATAAATTAAAACATCATATGGTACTTATCTTGGAAACAATAGTAGTTCCACCAACCAGGTGCAGGCCTTCCACGAACCTCCCAGCCTTAGACCACACTACTGATCAGCTCAGCAGTGGGTCACCCCCGAGCTGGGACTAAGCTCCATCCCAAGGCAAGGAATCCTAGTCTAAGTTGAGGTTACAGGGAAAACACCCAGTCACAAGGAAGGAATTCTCTCCCAGGAACCACTCATTCTCACTGCCCACAGACTCCCCTTCCCCACATGCCTGCTCCACCCCAGGAGTATACACCTTTTTTGTCACCTAGACAGTCCTCCGGCTGCTAACCTCCCTTGCCTTGGGTTTCAGCAATGGGTTGGATCGGAAGTATCTGAGCTCTGTGGCAGCTACAGGGTTCCTTCCAGGAGTTCTCTCCTTCCTCTGTGCACTCTCTCACCTAGAGAGAATCTCTCACAGGCCAACAACTTGTTCTTCCAACCTCAATCACCTCTCTCACCTGGAGAGAGTGTTGTACAACTTGCCAACAAGCCCCACGCAGTCCAGCACTACGTGGCCACAACAACCAATGGGAAAAACAGACATGGCTTTCCAACAGGTTCAACAATGGCGGATCGTCTCACAGATATGGCTTCAGACAAGACTCCACGCATAGGCTCGATGCTCAGACAGAGGATGCTTTGGCTTTTCAGAAATTAACAACAGTTATTCTGAATCAACACACAGACTTTTTCCTGTTCAGAGGGCGTACGAGGTATTCTTGCAAAGGTCAGACCGGTCGTACTGTTCAAAATATCCGATCTAATGGAGGATAACCCCCATCACGTCTCATCTCATCCCTTCATTTGCATGGGTCGGGGTTGACATTTGTCACCCATGCAACTGCATGCGTTCCTTCCATTTGGAAGTTGCTTGTCCTTCCAAAAGAACTTAGGATAAGACATATTATTCACATGTCTTTTGGAACAATATTAAATTATTATTTCCAAGGCTTAAGCCCCCTAGGCTTAACACTTAGCCTCTTTTCCCACCTTCCAGCCCCTAATCCCTTGCCCTCTCTATGGATTCTTAGTCCCCCATCACTCATTCATCATGTCGGCCTGCACGCGGCGATGTTTATATTTTATTAATGTGTTGCATACATATAGGTACAAAATCAGGCCCTTGGCCTACAACCCTTAGGCTCTCTGGCCTAACTATCACATAAGCCCATCAGCTTATACAAACTTGGTTCACCAGCCTATAACACATATTTACAATTCATTTCATAAACCAGATTTACAAAGGGATCGACATTGGGGACACTACAATCCCCCTCCCCTTATTTCTGCACTGTCCTCAGTGCAACCTTACATTGTCTCTGCAAGCTTTTCAAATTTTTCAAAAAGATGCGGGTACTCTGCCCGCATAACATCTTCATGCTCCCATGTCACGTCCTCAGGACCGTACCAGGTCCACTGGACCTTTACAAGATCTATGGCTCGATTCTGGAGTTGTTTGCTTTTCCTGTCCAATATGCGCACATGATGCACTTGCAGTACACCTTCTGGTTCCACCTGAAACACATTCCAATCGGTAGCATGATTAGCATCAGGTATATATATCTTAAGCAGTGAAACATGAAACACATTATGTACAGTCATAGATGCAGGTAATGCAAGCATGTATGCAACTAGCCCAATCCTTTCCAGGATTTCAAATGGCCCACAAAATCTTGCTACCAACTTGGCGCAACTTCCCAGCTTCAGGGAACTCCTGTTAGTTTTTACTTTCAGGAAAACATGATCACCGACTTTGTATTCTCTATGGGTTCTGTTCTTATCAGTATAACTCTTCTGCCTGTCCTGGGCAGCTTTCAAATTCCGTTTAATTCGTATCATTTGGTCTTCCATCTCGTTGAGCAGCTTAGGCCCAACTACTGCTCTGTCAACTGGATTATCCTAGCTCACTGGAGTGTTGCACTTTCTTCCATAAAGTGCTTCAAATGGGCTCATCTTCAATGATGCGTGATACCCATTATTGTAGGTGAATTCTACCAAATACAGGTAGTCTTCCCATCTTGATGGTTTATCCATCACATACATTCTTAGCATGTCTTATATTACTCTGTTCACCCTCTCTGTCTGTCCGTCAGACTCAGGATGATACACTGTACTAAAGTTCAGATTCATTATGAATCCTTTGAATAGTCTTTTCTAGAAATTCGAGGTGAATTTTGGGTCCCTATCAGACACAATCGTCTTAGGAATTCTGTGCAAGCATGCCACTTCTTTTAAAAAGATATTAGCAACATCTGCTGCCTTGTGAGTGGTTTTCAGTGGAATAAAATGGGCAACTTTTGTAAGCTTGTCCACCACCACCATGATTGAATCATGTTGCTTGATTGTTCTGGGTAATCCCGTAATAAAATCCATTGTCACCACTTCCCATTTCCACTCAGGAATGGGTAAAGGCTGCAACAACCCTGCTGGGTGCTTATGCTCAGCCTTAACTTTCTAGCACTCCATACATCTGGCAATGTATTCAGTGATTTCTTTCTTCACACCCGACCAAAAATAATGGCTTTTGACTGCTGCTACAGTCTTCTGATAACCAGGATGTCCAACATACGTCACGTTATGCATTTCTTTTAGAATTGTCAGCTTCAATTCTTGGACATTGGGTATGTACACTCTGTTTTTATACAGAAGTAAGCCATTAGCTTCCAAGGTGTAACTTTCCTTGGTCTGTGGTCTCTCACGCTGTTGTAGCTTTGCTACCAAATCTCTGAACTACAAATCAACATTTGCAGCTTCCATAACTCTATCCCTGATATCAGTCCTGTACATGATAATGGTTGTAGCATGTAAGTCATGCACTTTTCTACTGAGTGCATCAGCCACCTTATTTTCCTTACCCTTGATATGCTTGATATCAAAGTCATATTCGCACAGAAACTCCATCCATATGGTTTTCCTGGCGTTTAAAGTTGGTTGATCAAATAAATACTTCAGACCGTTGTGGTCTGTTTTCAATTTGAATCTCCTTCCCATGAGATAATGTCTCCATTTCCTCAGAGCGTGGATGATTGTTGCTAGCTCCAAATCGTGAGTGGCATAATTCCTTTCATGCTCTTTCAGCTTCCTGGACTCATAACATATTACAAATCCCTCTTGGCTAAGAACTCCTCCCAACCCCTCCTTACATGCATCTGTGCACACCACAAAATCCATATTTGGATCTGCAATCCTCAGGATTGGAGCGTTGGTTAACAACTGCTTCAATCGCTGGAAACTGTTCTCACACTCTTCGGTCCACTGAAACTTCTTCGCCTTCCTTTTCAAGTAAGTAATAGGGTGAGCTAACTTTGAGAAGCCTACTATAAACCTTCTGTAATAGCCTGCCAGACCCATAAAAGATCTAACTTCTGCCACATTCCTTGGCGCTGACAATTCTCGGATGGCCTCAACCTTTTCAGGATCCACAGCGATCCCTTCTTCTGAAATAATATGTCCCAAGTAATGGATCTGCCTTTGATAAAATGAGCATTTTCTCAGCTTGGTATACAGTTGGTGTTCTCTCAACACTTGCAGAACCATTCTCAAGTGTTGTTCATGCTCTTCCTCCAACTTGGAATACACCAAGATCTCATCCAGGAAGACTATGACAAACTTGTCTAAATAGTCCATGAATACACCATTCATTAAGCACATGAAAACAACAGGTGTGTTTGTCAGTCCAAACGGCACCACTGTGAATTCATAATGACCATATCTTGTTCTAAAGGTGGTATTGTTGATGTCCTCATCCTTTATTCTTACCTGGTGATATCCTGATCTGAGATCTATCTTCGAAAATATTCTCGCACCCTTCAACTGATCGAAAAGATCATCAATCCTTGGCAGAGGATACTTGTTCTTGATAGTTACCTTATTCAACTACCGGAAATAATTGCACAACCTCAACATCCCATATTTCTTCTTCACGAATAGGACTGGGGCACCCCAAGGTGACACATTTGGGCGAATGTACCCCTTCTTCAAAAGCTCTTCAAGCTGCAATTGAAACTCTTTCAGCTCTAGCGTACTCATTCTATAAGGAGCCTTCGAAACTAGAGTTGCTCCAAGCATCAAATTTATAGAAAAATCGATGTCCCTCTTCGGAGGTAATCCAGGTACCTCCTGAAATACGTCTTTGAACTCTGTGAGTACCTCATGGTATCCAATCTTTGAGACTGCATCTCTGGATGCTTCTTCCACACAAGTTGCAAATAATTGACACCCCTTCCTGTAGCACTTCTTCAGCTACATGGCTGAGATTTCTCTGACAGCCACAGCTCTGGGAATTCCTTGGACTGTTTTTCGATTTCCCTCTTCGTCTAGGCATGTAAACCTCTTGTTACGACAGTCCAGGAGGGCATGGTGCTAGTCCAACCAGTCCATCCCAATTAAGAATTCATAAGAGCCTAAAGGTAGAATATTCAATTCAGCCTTAGTGCTCAATCCTTTCATGTTCATTGAACAAGACTTAACAAATTTAGTGACCTTCCTCTTGGTCCCTGTAGCCAATTGCACTAACCAAGACTTTTCATGTTTGCTTCTTGATAAACGCAAACTTTCCACCACCCTAGGATCTACATAACTATGGCTAGCCCCTGAATAAATTAAAATAATTAGTGGTCGGTTGTTAATCATACCTTCCACTTTAATCATCTGCGATTGAAATTTTGCTTGCTTGTTGTCCAGGGCTGTGTAGATCCTTGGCATTCTTCTGCCCATATCCTCCACTGTCTCAGCTTGCTGAACATTGTGGAAAACTCTCACTTAATCTTTTCTGTGGGGGCAGTCTATGTACCTATGGTTCCCTTTACAGCCCCAACACTCCATAGGTGACGGTCCAGGCATTTGCTCACTCACTTCAGCCTTCCCAGGCTCTCTAAAAGATGACTGTCCCTGAGGACTGTTTCTAAAAAAGGGAGGCTTGTTTCCCTTCTGCCTCTATTCCTTCTTAAACCTCTTATGGTCATCCCAAGCCTTCTGAAAGGTAGGCTTTTCTCTTTGTTGTTCATACAAGCATTTCTCCCTTCTTATTGTTTCTTCCATAGTCTTAGGATCATCATACTGAATCTTATCACCGATGGAAGGTGGCAATCCACTTAGATACCTCTGAATCTTGATAATCTCATCTTTGATGAATGGAACATACTTCAGCAGTTCCAAGAAACTTCATTCATACTCATCAATGGTCATGCTACCAATTTGAGTTCGAAGAACTCCTTCATCTTTCTGTCATAATTTCTTTTGGTCAGGTATTTCTTCTCGAAATGCCTCTTAAACTCATTCCAAGTGATATCTTTCTCTCTGATGTGTTGCACTTGCACAAATTGATCCCACCACATAGATGCTTTTACTTTTAGTTGGTACATCGCAATTCTTCCTTCTGCATGAGCGGAGTAGTTCTGCAGTTGGAAATATTTCTTCATGCCAAGCAACCATGTCTCGGCATCTTCCTCCTTCTTATGTTCTCCATCAAACGTTGGAGGCTTGATCTTATTCATCTCCCCTTTCAAATCATCCTTTCCATATTTTCGGTGTTTTCTGGTAGGGGACGGGCTTGAACTACTGTGTGTTTTCTTGCCATAATGCTTCGGGGAGACACGGTAATGTCTACTACCACTCCTCGATCTTCTTCTCCTCTCAGAGGTTCTGACACTTCTTTATCTTCTTACGTCACTCTCTTTTTCCAATTTCTTTTCTATTCTTTCCAGGTTCTTCAACATTTTTAAGTTGAATTCACCCTGTTGATCCCTGATTTTCATGAGCTTTTGGCTATCAGCTCAGTGAGCCTGGGCATCTTTCTGCAATTTTTCAATGTGTTTCATCATACATCCTTCTTTATCTATCTCTTTTCCATGCCCATTAGAGTTTGTTCCTTCGACTCCCAAGTTGACATCCTTTCCTTCTCTTTCATCCTCTGAAATGGAGGCACTCTGCACCTCTTCCATTTCCTTACTCGGCATTTATTCTTGGCTATCCTGACACTCGTTGAACTCTACACACACAATGTGCAATCAATCTGAAGTTTGTCAGGCCCTTAAACCTTCAAGAAAACTTACAACATTCATAAGCCAACGTGAACAAGAAAAACGTTTTGACTTCACAAAGTTTCTGAGCTCTGTTCGGCTCTGCAAATTTTGGGACTTCGAAACTTCGGAATCTTGTTCCACGAAGATCCAACAATTAAACCTTTGTAACCAAAGTCACCTTTCACAACTCGCGATCTCGCAAGTTCGTGAGTCAAAGACCCTCGACTCATTTCCTCCAAACGTCGATACCCAAGATGCGATACAAGTATGGCTCCCTCCTTGCTAGCACATTCTACACATGACCGTAGGCTAGGGCTAAGTGCTAACACTTCTTTTCCAACTCGCAACTTCGGGAGTTGGAGTGTTGAGCCTTCGTGCTCCTCCTTTGCAAATTCCAAAATCCCGAATTACTTTATTCTCCGGGCCCACAGCACAGTTGTCGCCCTTCACCACAGTGGTGCGTGGTACATTCAGGAGGGTCCACATCACCTTTGGTGACGTCATCGGGTCCCACCACTCTCGCATGTCTTCTCGACTCACTGGCATGTGGTACACATTCATGCGCCCACGTCCATTCCAAGCAAAATCCAACAGTTAGACTCCTTCCTCAGATCTATGGCGCAGATCTTTTCGACGTTTCGGGGTTTCAGGCATTGGGAGCTCGTGCATCCCACATCTCGAACTTTCATTTGCCGAAATCCTGAAATTACGGTTTACTCGTCAACTTGATCCGACGGTCAAGTCCCTTCCTATGATCTACGGTGTAGATCGTTTCGGGATTTTAGGTTTCGGGTTTTGGAGGTGTTCACCTCCCTCACTTCCCATCTCCTGACTTTGCGAAATTCGAAAGGTTTTCACAAATAACTTGAGCACGACTCCACTAGATCTAACGGTCGAGCCTTCCTCCCAGACCTACAATGTAGATCTTCTTAGGTTTTTTCGGGAGTTCGCGTATCACAATTCCCACGCTCTTGTGCAACTCCAAAGGGTTTTTAAACCCTGCGCACACTTTCCAGATCTGATGGTCATGAGGGTTCGCCTTCCCTCCCGAACAGATCCTAAGGCTCCAGCACTTCTGGTGTGGATTCCTCTCTCCCTGTGGCCATAGACTACACCGGTTGTGGTTTCACAACACCGTTATACCTCCTCATCTTGTAGGCACGGTCAAGTAACTCCTTGACACTCCGGATCATTCTAGGGTCCAGAATTGGTCCTCCAGACACAATTTCTCCTCACACCCTCGGTCCAAAGACCACTCAACTGGCCCATCTAAGCTCAGTGTCGAAACCGTGGGTTCTGATACCAAATTGTAACAATACTTTTTAGTGCCAAGGCTTAATCGCTCTAATACCAAATTGTAACACCACTTTTCTATTACCATACTTCACAGAAATATAAGACTCACTCTCAGATTATAAAACAACACGCATTTAAGCAATGAAACACATTTAGAGCTCAGAGTAAGTCTAAAAATTACTGCTATCATAATTTTAAACATGGAATTAGCATTAATTCATATGCACAATAGAATACATGATAATTATAAATACAGAGACATGCAGAAACATAAATTAAAACATCATTTGATACTTATCTTGGGAACAATAGTAGTTCCACCAACCAGGTGCAGGCCTTCCACGAACCTCCCAGCCTTAGACCACACTGATAGTCAGCTCAGCAGTGGGTCACCCCTGAGCTGGGACTAAGCTCCATCCCAAGGCAAGGAATCCTAGGCTAGGCTGAGGTTGCAGGGAAAACACCCAGTCACAAGGAAGGAATTCTCTCCCAAGAACCACTCATTATCACTGCCCACAGACTCTCCTTCCCCACATGCCTGCTCCACCCCAGGAGTATACACCTTCTCTGTCACCTAGACAGTCCTCTGACTGCTAACCTCCCTTGCCTTGGGTTTCAGCAATAGGCCGAACCAGAAGTCTCTGAGCTCTGTGGCAGCTACAGGGTTCCTTCCAGGAGTTCTCTCCTTCCTCTGCGCACTCTCTCACCTAGAGAGAATATCTCACATGCCAACAACCTATTCTTCCAACCTCAATCACCTCTCTCACCTAGAGAGAGTGTTGTACAACTGGCCAACAAGCCCCACACAGTCCAGCACTGCATGGCCACAACAACCAACAGGAAAAACAGACACGGCTTTCCAACAGGTTCAACAATGGCTAGTGGTCTCACGGATATGGCTTCGGACAAGACTCCACGCATGGGCTCGATGCTCAGACAGAGGATGCTTTGGCTTTTCAGAAATTAACACCAGTTATTCCGAATCAACACACAAACTTTTTCCTGTTCAGAGGGCGTACGGGGTATTCTTGTAGAGGTCGAACCGGTCGTACTATTCAGAAGATCCGATCAAATGGAGGAGAACCCCCATCACGGCTCATCTCAGCCCTTTATTTGCATGGGTCGGGGTTGACATTTGTCACCCATGCAACTGCATGTGTTCCTTCAGCATGTGTTCCTTCCATTTGGAAGTTGCTTGTTCTTCCAAAAGAACTTAGGATAAGACATATTATTCACATGTCTTTTGGAATAATATTAAATTATTATTCCCAAGGCTTAAGCCCCCTAGGCTTAACACTTAGCCCCTTTTCCCACCTTCCATCCCCCAATCGCTTGCCCTCTCTATGGATGCTTAGTCCCCCATCACTCATTCATCGTGTCCGCCTGCACGCAGCGGTGTTTATATTTTATTAATGTGTTGCATACATACAAGTACAAAATCAGGCCCTTGGCCTACAACCCTTAGGCTCTCTGGCCTAACAATCACATAAGCCCATCGACTTATACAAACTTGGCTCACCAGCCTATAACACATATTTATAATTCATTTCATAAACCAAATTTACAAAGGGCTCGGCCTTGGGGACACTACACAATGCATGGCTAAGTAGTAAAATACAAAACATTTTTTCTAGTTTCCAGGTATGAATGACAACTTTACAAAATTTTAGAGCAAAAATTACATAATTCTACATATATTACATCCTGATAATTCGTGCAAAATAACTTGTAGGTATATAACTAAAAGAAAACTCTTAATATTCTAATTGATTTAGTAAACACTAAAAATTAACAAAAGACATGGTGACTGATTACTTCCTCCTTCCCATGATTGGTTGGAAGAGAATTCTAGTTTTCAAGGTCTATACACATTTGATGCATTGTGTCTTCTTCCTTTAATTTTGCCTGGACTGAATTTATAGACATTCTATGGTTAGCGGCTACTAATTGTGAGTTTGTTCTTAAGTTAATCACCATATTTCTTAACAAACTACATTCAACCTCTGTTTCGTCAAATTTTTGCTTCTATTGGACAAGAGTGTCCATGATTATTATAGTTTGGGAAGTGTATTGTTGTTCATTGTCATGTACCTTGGAGGTCACTGAGAATATTGAGGTTTTGTTGCAATGTATGGATTCCTCGTGATTTTTGAAAAATCCTTTGAATTCACGTGCTTATCTATAATCATGTGGATAGCAAACTAGAGAAAGAATCACAACTTATATAAAACTTACCAAGGCCCTCCCCAGAAAACAAAGGAGAGAGTTTCATAGGTTTCCTAATTCCAGGAGTCAAAGGGTTACCCATTTTTCCATTGAAGCAAAGGCAATGAGTTGAGCCAATTCTTCCCAAGAACAAATGAAATTAAAATACCAAGGCACAAAATAGGTCATAGAGGAGTTGCCCTAAAATTGAAACCTAAAACTTCACATAGAATTCTAGGAGAATAGACGGGAATGTGCCAACCATTTTTTGCACAGGACAAAGATCTTGAGAGCATATCAGAACAAACATAGCCAAATATCCAATGCAAATCCCATAGACGGTGCAATTAAACACTAAGAGCCAAAACCAACAAAGAAAGACACCTTTCTTATGCCTTGCAACAAACTCATATAGGCACGTGAATAACCAAAGGCTTAGTGAGTGTCTCACTAGGGTTAGCCACACTAGTGCCATGCCTTTGTCCCCATGAGCACATTTCCCACAATAATTTATAATCCCCATTAGAGAAAATTTGCTCCAAAAATAGGCCTTGTAAGAAAAATCGTGCTTGTTGAATTGGAAATTAAATAACCAATAAAATTTCAAAGAATTGAGTCAACCATAATAGTTGAATTGGACATATAATGAAGATTTTCGAGAATCCTAATGGTTTCCCAACAGGCTTGTCATATGACCGCTTGTTGGGCACCGAAATCAAGGTTTTCAAACTGATTTTTCTCATTGTTTCTGGAAAATTAACTTGTTGTCCAAAATAGTCAATTCATCAATGTTTCTCATGTGCTACTATAGGACAAATTTATGTCCTAGTTCCAACAACAATCAAAATTTCCTTAGTTGTTGTTCAAAGGCTGCTAACATGTTTAATATTCTTCCCTCTAAGTCTGCCAACAATGAAATGATTCAATGTTCTTTTATGGTTGTTGTTTTAGATGATTTAATAGGGAATTTGTTGTCCACAATTAGCACATATAAAAATCCATAAAACATAGAATACCCTCTCTAGGATCTTTAACAACCTACAGCTAAAAGTAATAAGCAAACCATGAAAAATGTACACAAATGGTTTTTGGTCAACATGACCCTGGAAAAACCCCCATGGGGAAAACTAGTAAGATATATATATATATATATATATCAAAATAAAAGCTTTTACAAAGAAATACAACTAAAGAACCTGATACAATAACAACTCCTCTCAATATTATTTGGAGTTCTTAATTTATTTGTGCCTGCTAGCCTTAGAAGAGTGTTCCCTTTACTCGTGTGCACTTAGCCTCAAGTGTGCCCCTCCTCACAAAGTTTGCGCCCCTACTCCTAGAAATGTGCCCCTAGATTGGTCTTTGCCCACTCTAACACAAGTGTGCCTCCCTCACCCAAGCTAGTGCCTCCAAGCTCCTTGGTGCCATTATCATCTCACCAATGTGCCCCTTCTACAAGCCTTGCCTCAAGCTTTGTGCCTCCCTTCACAAGATGCGCCCAATCTTCATGAAGACGTGCCTCCCTCTAGATTTGTGCCCCTACTCTCAAGATGTGCCCACCATCTAGCTCATACTCACAACCTCCATGAAAGCCTCTTCAAACTAGCTTGTGCCCTCCATGAACAAGTGCACCCTAGTTTTCTCCTTCAAGCCCTCTCTTCTCACTTCTCTTCTCCTCACCCAACTCTCTCAAGTGATCAAGTGAGCAATGAGTCTTATCCTTACCCTTTCGCCTCCTTTAGCCTTCCTTAAGAGAAACCCTAAAATATCAATGGCTTAGATTAGATCTAGCCAAGTCTAATCAATGGATGAGATCACTTCTCATAAATCTCACTTAGAAACCCACTTTACTTAAGTTTCCATAGTTTGGTTTATGTCTATTAATTCACCTACTTTGTGAATTAATTGTCACTTTATGTCTATTAATTCACCTACTTTATGACTTAAGTGACAAATTTCACTTTATGACTTAAGTGACAAATTTCACTTTGCGACTTAAGTGAATAAAGTTAATGTGAAATTAGAACATAAAGTAAAGGTATAAGGGTAATAGTCTCCCTCTTTGTGTTTAGCGACTCACAAACACAAGGGGACCACTTTCCAAGGTACACAAATCTCAACATAAAAGTCAAGGATGATTACGTGTTTTGTTTCTATTTGACAATATTTAACCATATGTACACCTCAACTTAGTTAAGATCTTGGTGAGATCATCTCGATATATGTTCAATATCTTTGAAATACTTAATATGGAATATTTTATATTATTAGCACTTTTGTTATTTATTGTATGATATCTATTATCATTTATTTGTTGTATTTCTATTATTAATATATATCAATAATAATGCATGATTCCATTATATAAATAGTGTATTGTTATTATTATATTATATAATAAAAATATTATATCATATAGTTATTAATTTGTAATATTATATAATTATTATATAATATTTAATTAGTAGTTATAAGTTAGTAATATTTAATACTTCTCTAGAGGTGGCAGGTGCGGGGGGAGTCATTTACGATTCCAAGAAAAAACAAATAGTAGAGTATTCTTGGGGCCTGGGAAAAGAAACTAATGATAAAGTAGAGATCATCGCAGTCTACATGGAACTGAAGCTCGCTCAGGAGAGGAACATTCAATCTCTAATTGTTTTGGGGGACTCCAAAATAGTCATAAAGGAGCTTCAGGGATGGTCAAGTTTGCCAAAAGGCCCTCTCAAAGGTATATGTTGAGCTATAAAATCGCTTAAGAATAACTTCATCGGGCTGAGCTTCTTTCATATCTTGCGAAATAAAAAATCAAAGGCAGACAAATTGGCGAAAGCAACAAAAAGTCTGGAACAGAGCCACCTTCTTACCAATCAAACCCCCTCTTATGTTTAGCTACCTTAACTCTGCCCACCCTTTTGTCCCTCCCTCTAACCAAAGTATCAATTCTACCCAT
>ML781459.1:773253-784296 GCA_009831015.1 Picea engelmannii | reverse complement strand
TTTCGTCTCATTTACCATTTACCATTTACCAACATTTTTTTTCCAACGATACTCTATTGCACTTTGCTTCATAAGCATTGATATACATATTGGCATGATTCACAAATATGCAAAAGGGCTTTCTTATACTCAGTGATGTTTCCTTATGCACATTGATAGGTTATTTTTTCCAGCAAGTAAATGGGTAAATTATTATCATAACAGCAAGAGAAAAAATAACGAAATGAATGTTGTTTACACAAGAACCAACATTCTCTATATTCATAGTTGTCACACAAGAACCAACCATAAGAAAATGTCAGATGTTACTCATGTAAACCCCATCCTGGAAATATTCATTATCATCACTCAAAGCCAAAATTCAGATGCCAAAATTTCTTGAGAAGATCCATGCACAGTTGCATGCGAACATGCAACAAGTTCAGTTGGGGGGTATGTTGGGACTCAGAAATGTCGTATTTTCATCTACCTTTCCCTTCATCATTCTTCACATTTCATCACCCCATTAACCTTTCATGATACCATTTTCATAATTAAATATGGGTTTAACCTTATTATTTTCCAAATCATTTATTTTAGTGTTAAAAGGGAATTTGTGATTAAATATTAGAAAATTGACATGTTTTCATATATATCTCAAAAATGTGTGAGCTTTATCATGTGTAGGAATATGTGAAGGATTAATTCAAAAAGACTTCTCGAATACTTCCTCCATCATTTCAAGATTTGAGGAGATAATTCAAGCCTATTCCAAGGAGAAGATCATGGAGATTTGGTTGTCATATCTTATCCAAGATATATGAGAGATATGTGTGAGGATTTGAAGGGATTATGTTTTGTGATAATGGGAAATGGGTTGAGAGAAAAGTGGATCTGTAATTATGAGATGCTTATCTTCTTTTCAAAGATCTCATGTATAAAAGAGAGTCATCTCTTCATGAAAAGGGGAGAATTATTATGATGTAAGATTGGTTCTTGAAAAGGGGAGAATTATTATAATGTAAGATTGGTTCTTGAAAAGGGGAGAGTTATTATGATGTAAGATTGGTTTTTGAAAAGGGGAGAATTGTTATGATGTAGATTTGATTTATGAAAAGACTCTTTTTGTAAACCTACTTCTTGAAGATTAATGCAAGCTTGAATTCAGTGATATTGTGTCTCTTAGAAGTTAGCATCTGTTGATCTAAAAGCTTCCATGTTGGCATTGACAAGGGCCACCGATCAATCTTGGTAAGCTCATTGTAAATTGTTACTGTAATTTTCATTTCATGTATTTGTTATTTTGATTTCATGTTCTTTTGTTTTGATTTCACTATTTGAATTTGTTACAAAGTGTGGCAATGCAGGAACAGTTGGATCTCCATATTTCACTATACATGAGCTTTAATGGAGCATTCCACTACACTTATCTTTCTTTTCCAGAATTGATTAGGTTACACCTTGCTAACACATGCACAATCAAGACCTCCATCTCTCACCCTACATGCACCTATAATGGAATGTTGTGAATGCACAAAGTGTTAATTGTTGTTAGTTTAGTTGCTCCATGAGATAGAATCAAAGTTCATCTTTTTCTTTCATGAGCCATCAATGAACATGTCCATCACCTGAGCAAGAGATTTTGCTTGTTTATGAGTTTTGCTTTCCAACTTTTGAATTGTGTGAAAATTGTTATTTTTAAAAGTGTGTTGGTTTCTAAATGGTTTTCTTATCTAAGATATACCAAACAGACATAGGAACCTATCTGTTATTGACACATATAGTGCATCAACTCTACTGATTACGAATCTCAGTTGATAATTTATGTTTGGTAATATATTATGCATATAATTGCACCAACATGGTTTTTACCTTTTTTTTCCAAGAATAATCTTTGTAGTTTCTCTTGGTCTCTCCAGAACTTCTCTACGGTTTTCGGAAATTATTTTTGGCTTCTTCAACTAGTTGAGTCACTTATTACTTTGATTCAATTTTAATTTAAAATATATTTATAATCTATTAACGTAAAGAGATTTAAATATATTTTATTTATTTTTTATTTTAAGTTTCATAAGTAAAAGTTGATTTGAGAGATAATAATTAATATCATTATTATCAATTAAAAAAATATATTTTTCATTTTTAAAGTCAATCCAAAATAATAACTGTTACATTTTTTTCTCTTCTTTTCAATATGATCACTCCACCACCTATTCCAAAAACTTAGCCTAACAGGGGGAGGCCCCAAAAATCACCCTAGAGATCCTTTACGATTATATGGAATCAGTAGAAAAAAGGAGGGAAGAGAGAGATGCCAAAATCCAAATAGAGTTAGAATCATTAGAAAAAAGGAGTGAAGAAAGATACATAAAACTCCAAATAGAGCTACAGGCAATGATTAATAAAAAAAATTAAAGATACCATTCAAACTCAAATAGAGGATAGATTCTTAGGGTTCAAGAGTGAATTGAAGACAATGAAGGATAGGATTCGAGAAATGGAAAAACATAAACAATCAACCCAAGAAGGAGGGGTTGAAGAAAACCACAACTTGAGAGATAGGATTAAAGAGCTAGAAGAAAAACTAACCAACAATTTGACCCTCAGTAATATGGAAAACAAATTGGATATCAAGCCCATCAAAGAGGAAATGAATAAGTTAATTGAACTGGACCATGAGCGTAACAAAAGAGCCTTGAATCAATTTCGTCATCGCGAAGGTAGTAATAATGGGCTTCCATGAGGACCATATTTTTCCACTCGGTGACTTCGAGAAGCACTCCTCGAGATTCCCCTGAAAGGTCCTAAAGTTCTCAATGCTAGTCGTCATGGCTTCGGGCTCAGGGGACCCCCCCCAACCCCTGCCACCACCTGACCTTGCAGCATTTCAGACGTTGATATCATCTTATTCAAGGTCTGTTAAGGGAGAACATACCTCCCTATTCGTCAAAAGGTTAGAAGAGATCCCAAAGGTGGCGGTCCACTCCACCTCTTCGTGATCGTTTTCTCTTCTACTGGCTGAAAACGGTATAATAGGGCAATTTACAGGGCTGTATCCATCCCCCAAAGCTATGGCTTTGTGGATGGACCAGAACTGGAGGAAAAAAATCAAAGGACAACTCTCTACAACATTTTGTGGAAAGGGTTTCTACGTTTTTCTGTTTGAAAACAAAGCATACCGCAATCTAATCTTTAGAAATGGCCTGTATTTCATGGGGACCAGAGGGATGTATCTAAACAAATGGAATCTAGACTTCAGTCCAAAGAACGATATCCCCTCTATTGTTCCAGTATGGGTTCGGCTCCCCTTCCTACCCCTACACTGCTGGAATGACGAAACAATAAAAAAAATAGGTAACACCCTGGGAAGGTTCATTGAAAGAGTCGAACCACAATATGGACTATAATATTGTGCAAGGTTATGTGTTGAAGTGGATCTGGAAAAAGGGATTCCATAAGAAATACAACTCATTTTGGATGGTTGGTCTTACATCCAAATAGTGGACTATGAACAACTCCCATTCAAGTGCAATACTATCATGAATATGGTCACTTTGCCAAAAACTGCCCCAAGGCGACCCAGGAGCATCCAAAAAACAAGGCATCTGAATAATGGCAACAAGAAAAAAGTAAAAAAATGATGAACAGACCAAGGAACCCGCAACCGAAATGCAAAAGCAACTCCGGACCCCCCTCTCCAAGCAAAGGAAAATCTACAATATAGATTGAAGATGAAGCCGAAAGCATAATGAACAAGTTTGAATCCTTGGAAACCTCAGATCCAGAGTTGATTAGCTCAAAGGAAAACACAAAAGAAAACACCCATGATCTGGATGCGGTCATTGAGATCTAGGCAGGAGAACCAGACCCCTGACATCTAGTTAGCCATCAAGCACAGGAAGAAGACAGCCAAGAAGAATCTGGAGAAAAAATGGAAGTAGAAATTCTAAAGACTGTTCCAACCACGAAAGCAGGAAGAAAAACAAATAAAGCTAGAAGAGAGAAAGAGACCACTCAGGACAAAGACCTAGGAACCCAACCAATGCTGGAAGAAATCCTCAGGAAAGAAGAGAAAAATGGAAAATCCCAAACAACAAAGGGGCAGTCTCACCCCTCGAAAGGAGGGGCCACAAAGCACAATAGTAAGTAATGAATGTAGTCTCCTGGAATTGTAGAGGACTGGGACAGATGGGAAAAAAAAGAAGCTATGAGAAAACTAATCAGAACATAAAATCCCCAAATCCTCTTAATTCAGGAGACGAAACTCTAGGGTGATGAGGCCCTAAGAGAAATGAAACAAATATGGAATCCTAGTAGCGGAGCGGTGCTAAGTGCAAAAGGTGCCTCAGGAGCGATTTGTACAATATGGAACACTCAAATCTTCAAGGAGGAACACATAGTGGATTCAAACCATTGGAAGTTGGTAAAGCTAAAGCACCTCCAAACATGTATCATCTATCCTATATGCAATGTTTATGTGCCAAACAACTTTAAGGAAAAGAAAGATTGTTGGGAAACACTAATGAAACTAAAAGAATTGGATGCTCAAGAAAATTGCATAATAGTTGGGGACTTCAATACTACCTTGCATCAAGGGGAGAAAAAGGGGGGGTCCACTGTAAGAGATCAATTTAGGGAAAATATGGAGGATCTAGTCTCAGACCTCGATCTCTTCGACATTAATCCCTCTAAAGGAAAATACACCTGGAATAACAAAAGGACAGGGGTGGGACATATAGCCACTAGACTGGATCGCTTCCTTATCCACAACCCTCTCTTCTTCCTTTTGATTACCATTACCTCCCAAATTATCCCTTGGGGAATCTCAGATCACCGCCCCATTGCTCTCACCTTGGCGAAGGCCGAAAACCTGGGTCCCATCCCCTTCAAATTCAACCCCTTCTAGATGGACTCACCGGACTTTCTCCCCTTAATCTCCTCAACCTGGTCTACTTGGGTGAATGGAACCCTGGTGTATATTTGGGAGAAAAAATTAAAAAGACAAAGCAGGCCTTAAAGGATTGGACAAAAGCCTCCTTCCTTAACACAAAGGAAGAAGTAAAGTGACACAAACAAAAATTAGAAGAGATCCATATGGATATTGAAGCCAAGGAAGTCCAACCTGAGCACCTGGAGCAGGAGAAAATACACTTTAAGAACTACTTAAGGAAACTTCACAATGAAAAAAGGGAATGGAGACTAAAGTCCAGAGCCCTGTGGCTACAAGCTGGAGACAAAAACACCTCCTTCTTCCATAAACAAGCCAAAGCTAGACAACATAGAAACTCAAGAGAAGAAATCAAAAAAGCCTCGGGGGAGATAATTAACTCTTTCGACGAGATAAAAAACAAGGCCTCTTCTCATTTCAAAACACTTTATACATAGGATGGAGTAGACAATAAAGATCAGAGACTGAAGTTCATGGAGTCAATCCCTCAACTGATAACAAACCAGGACAATCAAGAATTATTAAAGATGGTCACTGAAGAGGAAGTCAGAGAGGTAGTATTCCACTTCGACCTAGATAAATCACCCGGGCCGGATGGATTTACCCCCCACTTCTACAGACAGTGTTGGGGAATCATTAAAAATGTCTTACTTTGCGTGATTAGATATGTCCAAGCGACATGCAAGATAGGAGGAGCCACTAACACCTCCTTCTTGGCGTTGATCCCCAATGTCAAAAATGCAAACACCTTTGACCGCTTTCGCCCCATCTCCCTCTGCAATGTCTCCTACAAAATTCTTACCAAAACTATTGCCGCCAGGCTTAAGCATCTTCTTCCAAGAATTCCTCCCAAACCAAGGGGGTTTCGTGATTGAAAGACAAATCTGGGAAAACATAATCCTGGTCCAGGAAGCAATCCACACCAGTGTAATGAATAAAGAAAAAGGAATGATCATTAAAATTGACATGGAAAATGCCTTTGATAGAGTAAAGCACAAATTTCTCTATGAAGTGCTAAGCTAATTCGGCTTCCAAAGCTCCTTTATATCCTGGATCAAAGCATGTATTTCGTCCCCGTGGATCGCTCCTTTGATTAATGGTCACCCAACAACGTTCTTTCAAGCCTCAAGAGGTCTCAAACAAGGCTACCCTCTATCTTTGATGTTGTATATAATCATGGAAGAAACTTTAAATAGAAGACTGGAGCAAGAAAGGACCATTAAAAATATCTCGGGATTAAAAATTGTGAGGGGAGTCAAAAGGATAAACAACTCTCAATTCGTTGACGACACCCTTCTCCTTGGAGGAGCCTCCCAAATAATGGCTCGAAGATTTAAACTTGTCCTAGACTAGTATGAACAAGCCTTTGGAGGACTCATTAAAAAAATTAAGAGCTAGATCTATGCTTGGAATGTAAAAGTGGGGACAATGGCAAGAATTTCCTAGATCTTTCAATTCCCCTTCACAATGGATTGCAAATACTTCAAGTATTTAGGTACACCAATAAGCATCAAAGCCCTACCTGGGGAGGCATGGTAGGGAACCTCCAAAAGTTAAAAGATCAATTTGAAATATGGGGATCCACATGGTTAAACCCAACAGGCAGGGTTGTACTGATAAAAGCAGTCCTCTCATCCTTCCCAATCTTCCAATTCTCATTTCTCTACGCCCTAGTTGGAATCAAGAAAGAATTGGCCAAAATCACAAGGAATTTTTTATGGCAAGGAGGCAAGGATACTGAAAAAAAATTCCATATGGTTAATTGGGATATTACTTGTGCTCCAAAAGAAAATGGGGGGTTGGGAATAAGAGATCCCAAAAAGATAAACCTAGCTCTAGGAGCAAAGGTAATCTGGAGAATTATTACAGGTGGCAAGGAATGGTGGAAGAAAGAACTCTGCAACAAGTACATGACCACAAACAGAAAAACATGTGCGGAAGAAGTAGACCTTGGAAAAGCAGGCTCAACTATCTGGAAGATTATTCGGGAGTCCGTCCCACTAATACAAACCCGACTGAATTGGGATTCAAGAAATAGGAAAAATATCAAGATCTGGGAGGACAATTACTCAGAGAGTGGGATTCTCTCAAAAATCCCCTCACTGAATCAGTTCAAACATTGATTGTCCTATGAAGGAAGATCCACCCTCTTCGGCATCTCAAACTAGCACCCAAATGACAATTGGAAAAGTTGGAATCTGGGGGAGGTCCCCCCCCCCCCCCCCCCCCCNGGCCAAACAATTCCTCCAAAAAATCTCTGGATCCGCTTCAGTCCACCTCAGCAAAAAGGATGACAGAAGCTAGGGGAAAGAGGGGTATTCTATAAATTCAGGTTACAAGCAGCTCCTAAAAGACAATGATATTCCACCCAAATCGACCATTTGGAAAGAGATCTCGAACCCAAATAGCCTCCCAAAAATTAACATCTTATGCTGGCAACTGGCCCACAAAAAACTCCTAACAGGGGACAATTTGAGTAAAAGAGGCTTTCTGGGCCCATTCAGGTGTTCTTTGTGCACCAATAACCTGGAAAGCTCTGATCACATGTTCCTGCATTGCAACTTCACCAGGTAGGTGATGAACAATGTTTATCAGAAATTAGTCCCCCATTTGTCTAAGCCTTCAAGCACCAAAATTTTGATAGGAAAATGGGAGAAACAATATAAAGGTTCGCTCCAAGGAAAATCAAAGCTCAGCCGAGCCTGGAAGGCATCGATCAAATTTGTTTGCTGGCAGATCTGGTTGGTAATAAACAAAAGAATTTTCAAAGGAAAAATCATCTCCCCCCTAGCAGTAGCGATAAACACCACCGATTAGCTTAGTGAATTCTTGTCAATCAAGAAACCATTCACCCTGGAAGGGCCCCCAATGAGAACAGATGAAGAAGCATGGCTAAATAAACTCAACCTTCAATATTTTCCTGCTCCTTGCATGAAAAAAAACGTCACATGCTGGCAACTTTAGTATACTCCTCAAGAGTTCACAACCTGGTTAAACTCACAAAAAAATCATGTCCTAAGTTTTGATGGCGCTTCTAAAGGGAATCCAGGGGATGTAGGTGCGGGAGGGGTTCTTTTTAGCCCTAGAGGACAAAGGATGATTACTTATTCTTGGAATCTAGGAACCACCACAAACAATGCAACATAGACTTATGCACTTCTGAAAGGGACCCAAATTGCGAGGGAACGTCAAATTAAAAAGCTAACCATAATAGGGGACTCCAAAATGATCATCAGGTTTTTTTGTCAAGAACACCAACTCAAAAAACTATGCGCTCAAGAGAACCATTGATAGAACTAGGGACACAATCAATTGCATGAACACCCACTTCTACCATATCTGTCAAGCCAACAATTGGAGAGTCGAAGATCAGACAAACAAAGCCATAGACATAGGAAAAGGGTACTTGGAAATCAAGGGAAAGTCAATGTTCTTCATCCCCCCATAATCCCCCCCAATTAACGCACATAGAGCGCTCCAGCACAACATTTGGTATGGACAAACTCCTGACAATCCCGGGAAGCCATTGTATGTCGAAAAATCCAAAAATGGAGAAAATTGTACGTTGAATCAGGCAGACAGGGAATATAAGTGCAACAAAAGGTTAGTCCCCCATGGAATCCTGCAAATGAGATCATCAACACCACACTCCTCCTTCTCCCCCCATATCCTCTCATTAATGTCACTCACGCAAGCGGCCTAGGACAAGACTGAGGTAAGATTTCAGAGCATGTGGAACAACTCATGGCAACAATTCACATTCTAGAGGAATCACTTTACACGAACAAAAAAGGGTGTTGCATGTGAAATTCAGGGCAATCAGTGCTCCATACATTATTTAGAAACCCACAGGAGGGAAAATGAAGCATACAGACTCATAAGATAGAGGAAGAGTTCAGTGCCCCCAAGTCAGGGCGCAAATTACATAATATGTTGGACAGGTAAAGACAAAGGGAAGGCCACAAACCAAAATAGTGGCAAGAGAAAAGGAAGGAAAAAAGATCTTAACAGGGTAAGCCAGAGAGCAAGAACCACTCAGGGGAACAGGAAAAGGAAGCAATTAGCGTCGAGTCACCTGAGCAAGCTCCCAGGCAAAACAAAAAAGGTCATAGCAATCTCGTTCATAGCTCATCAACTTTTGTAAATTCAAGGCAGAAGCAGGGAAAACACAGGAGAAGAGTACGAAAAAATCCTCAATCAACCTACGTCTATCAAAGCCAAAGCCAACATGGATCAACGTCGAGTTCAGGAAGACCAAGAGGAGGAAACGGTGGGTGATAATTTCCTCACCACCCAGCACCTGGCCATGTGCCTAGAATCTTATAGCGCCACCCTAAATTTTACCCTGGAAACTCTTTCCCACCACTGAGCCATGATCAGTTAGCTCCAGGACGAGGTGAATTACTTGAGAAGCCAAGTGGAGAGGCTCAAGAAAGGACAAGGAACCAGAGCCCAGGAAGAGGAAGGTCAAAACAACAATGAAGAAGGTGAGAGAAGAGAAGCTTCGACCCTCCTAGATCTGAATGTTGCTCTGGAGATGCCCTCTGAAGAAATCACAGCACCAACATTAGAGGAAAAGAATAAGTAAGCTTTGAAATCAGTCCCAATTTTTGTAAAAATGGCTATGCCAATACGTAGTTTGTAAGCATTAGCTAGACTTCTCAGTCTTAACTAAATAAGCAATTGAAGTTTTTTGGGAACAAACCCATGTAGAAATAAAGATCTCGGTATTTTAGCTGCTGGGTCATTGACCCAACACCCCCTATTTTGTACAATAGCGACTTCGGTCACACCTTATATATATATATAAATCATATTTATGTTTCTGAAAAAAAAAAAGAGAGAGAGAGACTTGAACCTCATAATTTTTGGTATAAAAGAACAACAAGAGGCAGATACACTAGCAATAGTAAAAGAAGAATTAAATAATAAATCACAAATTGATACAACTTACCTCATAGAAGCAAAGAGGCTAGGAAAAATAATTGATCACAAAGATAGGTTGATCTATGTCAAAGTAAGTTGTAATGACCATAAATATAGCATACTTAGTAAATCTTCGAGCTTAAAAGGGTCAAGAATATTTATAAATGAAGACCTCATTCCCGAAAACCAAGCTGAATTAAAGAAGGAAGTTCAAAAGGTAAAAGAATCCAGGAAAGAAGGAAAATGGGCAATAATTAGAAATAAAAAAGCTAGTGTTAGGGATAGAGACCAGAAGGATAATAATAAATAGGAATTTGGGACACTTAGGATCCTTTTTTGGAACTGTCATGGCTTTCCATGGTGCAAAGGTCCTATGATAAGTTGGATCCCAATGATATTGATATTATCTGTCTAGTTGAAACTTGGGAGCATGAGGAGTCTAAGGTCCCTAACATATAAGTATTTGTCTTGTGGTCGACATGGAACAAAAAATCCCACCATAGAGGGATAAGAGGCATAGCTTGTTATATTAGAAAGAGCATTTCTCCTCACATTCAACTTCATAAGATTGACCCTCTTAATCAGTACATTTGGATAGAAATTTCAGACACCAATGCTAAGAAGATGTATATAGCAATTTTCTATTTTGCACCTATTAATTCTACTTTTTATAAGAAAAACAATCTAGATAACAATTGTCCCTATAATAATTTAGAATAAGATATTTATAGTTTGAAAAATGAAGGTAATATCCTCCTGCTAGGAAATTTTAATGCTAGGACTGCAACTAAACAAGCTAATCTTTTAAGTACTGATTCCAACCATAATCCTTTATGGCTAGATGAGGACCTTGTTTTATCTAATAGCTACAAAAGAAACTTTGAAGACCTAATTGAGAATTTGTTTGGTACTGAGTTGGTCAAGCTCTGCAGCGCTCAAGACCTAATAATTTGCAATGGAGTAATGAAGTGGTCAAACTCCAACCAGATGACTTGTATTCATGGGATAGGTAGTAGTGTTGTGGATTATGTGATATCTGATATCCTCGTTTCCAACCAAATAACAACTTTTGACCTTTTAAATGACCATGAGCCTGACTCTGATCATAAAAATTTAACCCTAACTCTAAACTTTTCCATGCATAGGAGCACCATTGAAGAGAATTCTAAAAATCAAAGGAATTTGCGCTT
>ML781459.1:696029-717571 GCA_009831015.1 Picea engelmannii | reverse complement strand
TTATTAATGAAATGAAGTCTTATTTCCGCTGCATCTCTGCGTTTATGTGTATTTCTGTATTTCATTGTGTTCCTACATAAATCCGGATCAGTCCCGCTGAGGTGCTATCTCAGGCCCCTCACTGCTAGTGTCACCCATGGAATCCCCAACAACACTCTCTGCAAAAGGTAAGGTACTGAACTGCCCACTGTCCACTGTGCTACTGGGTCCTCCTGTATGCCACTGCACACCATCACCAACTGCTACCCCCTTCCGAATCACACTGTATCTTGTATGGGCAACTATATCCTCCTGTGCACTCACCCTTCTACTATCATCTGTGCCTGTATCCCATACAGATGTGTACCGACACATGCTATGATCATCCCGACCAATAAGGAGTGCATCCTCATCGCTGCAGACCGATCTTGGAAGTAAGTGTCTTGTCAAATTGTTAGTCTCCACAGCCTGATCAAACAATGGAGTCTCCAGAAGAGGTGACTCAATCTCCTCCTACTGATAGGTATGTGTAAGGTCTACTGTCTCCAAGTCATGTCTCTCCTCTTGGGTCTGCAGATCCAAATTCCCCTGATGTACAATCCTCACACAAGGCTCCTCGACCATATCATATATGCCATCGATATCCTCATGTGTCGTGGCTATCATAGGTGTCTGAAAAGATGACAAATATGTCACGATCATCATAGAAAGCTCATGCTCCTCCACACATGACTCCCTAAAATCCATGTCTACACCCAAGGGTAGGTCATCTAAGCTCCTAATCTCATCATATCTCAGTGTTAACATATGTGAATCCTCACACGTGTCACCATTGTGCTGAAGTGTTGAATCCTCAACACTGCATGATGTGGAAGATAGAGAACATGGGTTATCATCCTGTCCATCCAGCTGTCCCTCATATCCGCAAGAGTCACTAGCAGCATCGAACTACTCTAAATAGGAATCTACCGTTGCATCCTCATACATCTCCTCATCCTCATTATCATAGTGCACCTCAACAATGTGCACCTTCCCTTTACCCCTGCATCTGTGGTCTAGCTCCCAAGGTTCTTTGCAATTGTAGAAAAGTTCTCTACTCCTAATGGGTGTAGGGTTAATCTGTGCTTCCTTCCATCTAGCTTCTCTGGCTCTGTTTTCCTCTGCTATGCCGACCCAATGTTTAACCTCATATTTTCTCCACCTATGATTTTTAGGGATACAAACAGTTGGAATGTTACTTGAGCCCAGAATCTCTCACTAAGGGCGTAATATTTCCTTTCACAATATACAATCTCTATAGAAAAGACCAACATATCCATCTTTCCTTATGGAAGATCCCTCAGGTTGGCAAGAATCTAGGCTCTGTATGCATACGTGTAACACCCTGTTTCCCCCAATTTGTAATTAATCATAAAATAGGAATTACCATGCTAAGGCATGAGGACAATGCAAATGTATTATTGACTGAGTTGACAAATAACTGACTGTGGGGGTGAATCCTTGAAAGTACTGGCCATGATATCACTAGAGGAAGAATCTGAAAACTATACAAGAGGGTTCATATATCAAACAACCCCAAATCTCCCTTGATAAGGATGACAAACCTCCTTCGAATTCCAAGGAGAGAAATCAGTTAATGAAGAAAGGACCAATGGTTGAATTATCAACCACCCCCATGAATGGAAACATGGGCTGTCAGCCCAAAGTACCGCAGGGACCTGCAGACCTGAGCTTCCTTTTGTCAGAAGGAACATGATAGGTCGGCAAAAACCTTCCAAGGTAAGGGGGATATACAAGGGAGAAGAGACACGGGACGGGAGAGCGTAAGCTCGTAAGGGAGATGCTCCAGCGGAATCACGAAGGGAAGGCTGCGAGCTTGATGTGGAAGAGCATATGAGAAACCTCGCCGAGGCCATAACCGAAAGAGAAAGCTATGATTTGTAGAGAACAGGACCCGAGCAGAAGCTGGGACAGAGACATAACTCCTGAGAATTGTGAGAACTCCCTGGTGATATCATGGCTTGGCATGGGGGTGGCCAAAGTGCTAAGAATGAATGCCTCTGAGCCTATGGTCAGGTGGAAGGACGAACACTCACAGTCAGTTGGTTGGCGGAAACCTGTAATAGATAAGCGATTTCCTACCTTGTGTAATTTAGCCGTAACCGTGTATGAATTGGTTATACTGTGTATGTTTCAGGAATTGTACATATTTCTTAATGGATATACTGTATCCCCCTTATTTCTACTTGATTGTATAACTAGGCTAGTAAGAAATTATATGGTTAGGAGATGATTTTATACTCGTAAATGCTTGTGTCCTGTGGAGGCATAAGCCAGAGTCACGAACTGTGTGTTCATCGACCCCAGACACAGTCTTATGTACGCATGCCAACCCTCCTAATTGTTTAGAGTCCTTGGAGGACGAAGTTTGTTAAGCTCAGGAGAGGTAGTGCAGATCGGCATAGGCTCTCTGCGAGGCAAACCAAACCTAGAACTCCCTAAGTCCTAGATAAGCTCAGGAAGGATCACATCGTTGTGTGCAAGAACCCTGCATGGAGTGCAAAGGTCGAGAAACCCTTTGGAGGTTTCAAAGGGTATGAAAGCTCAGGAGTGATAGAGATCGTGATCAAAATCAGATTTGAACCATTGGTTCTATTCGGGGAAATGGAGGTGAGGATTTCCCCAAAGTCCTAAAAGGCGTATCGCCGATTCGCAGGGGAAAATCTGGACTATTGGAGCCTACGTCCAGACAACCAAAGAAGAGTGCACATGAGAATAGATCTAAACCGTCAGATCGAGTGTAGGGGACCGATAGCTGTCAGATCTAGAAAAGGCACACGAGGTCTAACCTGGTGCATGCAGGGGAGAGAGGACGCATCAAAGTCTTGAAAGCATCGGGATCGTCCATCCCAAAGGACGCGTGTCAAAGATCCACATCCATCGGGGATTTGGCACCGGGGAAACGGGAGTGAAGACTCTCCCAAATTCACGAAAAGGAGAAAGCCAGGATTTGATCGCGACCATTGATCATCCCGAAAAGATCACAACTGTTGATCGTGGCTAAAGGTCGCAGCTGTCCATTGGAGGGACACGTGGCTGCCGGTTGACGTTTCAGCACTAGGAAATCACAGGAGAAGGCTTCCCTAGACTCTTGATGGGGAGTCGTCGACAATGAATCGCAATCGTCGGGTTGTGACAAATTTGGACCATCCATTTGTAGAGGACACGTGGCGAGAGTTAGGAATTTCGCTGACTCGCCGCTGAAAGAAGTCAACTGGAGGAGTTCTTAGAACTCGCGAGTCGCGAAATCACGACTTAATCCTAGTCGTTGGTTTAAGAGAGATCACAACCGTTAGATCACGAGGCTTGTGGGCATCGATCTAACCCAGATCTGGACCGTCCATCAGAGGAGACACGTGGTGAGCGGTCACAGTTTGGGGACAGCTCCAAAATCCCGTGGGCCATTGGATCTTGTAGAAAAATGAAGGGATTAAGACTGAGTGTCTTTCAACACCCTTAAGCTCAGGAGGGATAGTGACCGTCAGATACAGATCAACGAGGGTCATTGATATCATACACGAATTCCCATATCGAAATTCGGGGATTGGAGTGACAAGAGATTTGGAGTCGCTGCATCATGAACTCTCGGTTCACGAAACTCCAAAAAGATTTGGACCGTTGGATCCAAATCATCGAGGATTGTTGGATCTCGTACAAGAACTCGTGTATCGGAGTTCGGGGAATGGAGTGACCAGTGGTTTGGGTCGCTGCATTTCGAACTCCCAATTACCGAAATCCTGATACGGTTAGGACCGTCGGATTAGGGGGAGATTTGCAGCTGTTGATCTCATCGAAGGTAAGATTTCGGGTTTCGGGGTTTGAAGAGTCGAAAGGCTTGACTCTCTTTCATCGCTGAGTCGCGAAATGCGAAATGCGCCTCTTGGCTTGGCCTGTGGTCTTAACCAACGATCACATGGAGGTGGATAAGGGAAGAGCTAGCCTGCGCTAGGCCCCCGTAGGAATTTGGGGATTCTATCCCTTGAGGAAGAGCGAAAATTTTATGTTTGTCGTAGTGGGTATGTGACAAATTGGCATCAGAGCATGGTTACAACACTTGGCCTACTTGGGCTCATGTATGAGTTGCGTAAGGAGATATTGTTTTCTACATTTTCTCTTTAAGGAGAAGGACTACAGAATGAAACTGTAATTTGAGAATTTCTACGGAATTCCAGCAAAGGAATTATATTGTTCCTTTGTCAAAATGATAACTACTCTTATAGGAGTAGGGATGCACTGATGAATATTACTGATAAAACCCGAGTATGAATAACAGAGGTGGAATAAATTGTGCTATGAAGCTGCATGAGCCAGAAAAGGGACATGAACTGAGTTGTTTTGTTAAAGTGTGACGATGGCTACCTACTAAAGCAGGTAGAGTCTCTTGCAATTGAGATGGCTGGTTAGGTAAGAATTAAGATCCTCATGAAGAACTCCTTCATGATTTAGGAAATCTGGTAAGTACTGGTAGGATCCTTAGAAAGTTATAATTACTGTATTATTAAAAGACTAAACCCTGAGAATATAACTCCTCATGATTGAGAGGACTGATGAAAATATGTAGGGTTAGATTATTTGACCTATAATGGTTAGAATTGACAACAAGGAGAATCTGTTTAAACAAGATTAAGAGGAGTCCTTTGGGACTGTTGCTAATTCCCAAGAGTGACCCTTGTTGATTGTTCCCATAAAGAGAGGGTAACATCCGTATGAGTTATGACTATGAGACTAGTCATGTAATTAAAAGCTCAGAAGAGATAGCTGGGAAATTTTGTATGCCGAACGTGTGTATAGAATAAAGCTTGTGTTAAAGTTTGAAAACTCCGGAGGTTGAGCGCAGAGTATACCAGGAGGAGTAGTGGTTTTGAGTTTTGAGAGGAAACACTTAGAAAAAGTTTCTAAGTTTCGAAGAGTTGAAGCGCAGAAAACTGAAGTTTGAAGAAAGAACAAGTACGGAGGATTGAGCGAGAGAAATCCTTCAGAATTGTTTTTTGAAGATTGGATAATATCGAGAGTCAAGATCCATTCAGAAAGAGCCGAAATGTTTCAAGTTGTTCGATCTCGGAGAAGTAGCACACTGGTTAGTTGCGAGGAGGTACCGAAATTTCACAAAAACCAAATGACTTGGAAGAAGCAACGAGAAATTCGTGAAAAGATCATAGATGTTGATCAAGGAGCGATCTGGACCATTGATCGTCCAGAGAGAATTTCGCAATTTCGAGGATCGGGAGAATGGAGGTGAAAGGTCTTTTGACTTCGTGACACATGAAATCGCGAAATCCCGATACGCGAAACCCCGACGAGATCTGAGTTGTCAAATCGTGGAAGAATCAGGACCGTTAGATTGAGAACTCCAAAATTTCACAATTTCAGGGATCGAAGGATTCGAGGTGCTTCATAACAAAATTCCCGAAGTCGCGAAACGTGAAATCGCGACATAATCACAACCGTTGGTTGGAGAGCTGTTGGTGATCGTTGATCTGATCTGAAATTTCAGCATTTCGGGTATCGAGAGTTTGAAGGATGAAGATTCGATTAACTCATATCGCCGATACGTGAAATCACGACGCACATTTTTGGGTTAGTGTGTGGTCAGAAGGCGTGGTCACATGGAAGAGACTTGTGTTTAGGTGCTTGTACACACAGGCCAAAATTTGTGAAGACCCATGGATCGTTTCTTATAGGTTCCAACAGGGAATCAAAGACTGTTTCAGTTCAGTCTTAAGAACATCCTAAAACAGAGAGGTCACGCAACCCTTGGAGAGAAGGGGGGGGGGGGGGNGACAGCTACATGCAGGCTTATGATTATGAAAATGGTTAAGTACGTCATAGATGTAAGTTAACAAAGACGCATGTTTATATTCCTTAAGGGGAATATTTAGTAAAAATCTAAAGCTAACTCAAGGCTGAGGCCATCACAAATAGTGATGGATATGCAACAAGGGAGTTGCATGCTGAAGGAGTTCCCGATGGAGGAACTGTGTAAGGACTTTGTCAGAAGAACAGAGTCATAACCCTAAAAAAATTGTTGAAGGTTGGACAATGGGCTGCAAGGCCTGTCCATATATAATAATCCTAGATTACATTTTGAAAGAATCATGTAATTAATAGAAGATTAACAACTGAATATTGACCATTTTGATAACCGAATGGAAGTGTGTAGGATGCACATGTTCATGATTCATTATGAGAAAAGAGTTTCTATTAAAGCATGTCGCGGTATCCCAAAAAGGGTTAGAGTGAGGCCTAACCAAGGCGGCTCAAGGAAAAGCGCAGGAAGATCCTGACAGGGAGTAGAATTACAAAAGTAGAGAAGAGACAGTGAGGCCTTAGAGATAACTCGGTTGGGATGAAAAGTCCCAGGCGGTGTAGGAAGAGTTGGAAGAAGGGGAGAGTCCTCAACTCTTTCCTCGTTGAGTATTATGTTTTCCCTTGGATGAGAAAGCTGGTACGCCAATAAAAATAAAAAGGTCTTGACACCATAAGTAATAAGGATTGTATTGTCGAAGATACAATCGAAATTTATTTGTGTTTCACTTATGGAAAGATTTGAGGATGTTTATGAATTCAAATGCTATGATACATGCATTTGTTTTAATATTACGATTAATGTAATTGTGTCTATGATGATGCATGCTATGTATAGAAATGAATTGGAGCTATTGAGGAAGACAGTTTCCAATGATGGGCAACCTAAAACACAAAATGACCAAGAGAAGGCTGCGAGTGAAAGATTGTTGACATGGTTGTAAAAGTCCCCATAAAGCACTGGTGATGAGGTAAAAATAAGAAAGAGGGTGCTAGCAGCCAAGAAACAGTATAAAGATATTCATGCCTGTGTGGCACATGGTATGAAGGGATTTGGTAAGAACCCCTTCTGAAATATTTTATTGTCTTAGTGTTATGCATAAACTTGAAAGACAGTTGTATGCCTTGTATACCCAAGTAAGGTATGACTCAGGACGAAGAACCAGAATGATGAAGGTATGAACGTCTGGTAGTAAACACTGTTTGTAACCCTTGGAAGAATTCATGAATTGATATGTCATGAATGCATTGAGAATCAAGGAATGCGTAACGGAATTCATGAGAAAATTTTGAGTTCATGTGTATTGATTTGGGATCATGATTGGCCTATAGCAGGCAGTATAGTCCTATTGTAAGAATGAAAGAAAACGAATAAACCATATGAGGAAAAGGTTGGTTAAATTCCAACACCCCATGGCGAAGAACCGGTCATAAAGTGTGACGAACTTGAAAAACAATGCAAGAATGCATTGGGTATGAATCTGGCCATGGATATTGGCACAATTGTTAAAACCCTTTTGAAATATTGAATTATGTTTTGAAAAGTTTGGTATGTTGAGATGAGACTAACAATTTGTTTGGATGTGGGAAGAATGAATTGCAAGAAGCAAAGGGTCATGGATATGGCACTGAGGTAAGCCCATAGGAAAGACCGATTGCCTGCTGAGCCAAACTGGGAGGAATGGTATTTCCTTTTGAGAAAGTGAATTTGATTGTTAGTATGCACAATTCTGAAATTGTTGTGATGAAGTTGAAAAGGTGCGATAAAAATGTATGTGCATGAGAACTAACAATTTGATTAGCTGAGGAATGATTGCAGGAAGAAAGAGTCTTGGATATGGAAATGCTGTAAGCCCATAAGGGAGAACGATTTCCCGTTGAGCTAAAATGTTATGGGAAAGAAAGTCCCATGCTTGTGAATCTGGTTTTGTACGGAACATATTTGAAAATAAAAGAAGAGATTGGAAAAATCTGTGGGTGACAGATTTGCAATAAAAAATATGAAAATTGGAATTTATAATGATTTCTCACGAATGTTGTATATCTGTGACACAGGTGAGGAGAAAAGATCTGTCCAGAAGGAACATATGAAGGCTGTCAAAGCTGAAGATGATGAAAAAAAGGCTACTGTTGAGCCATGAAAACCCCGTGATAAGCCATGATCGCCTGAAAATTATTTTGTTGAGGTAACACAAGCCAGAGGTACGCCTTGACAGAGAAAGTTTGAGGGACGCCTCGACTGTAAGCCTCGATAGAATCTCTGAAATTTTCCTGTGCGAGAAAACCTTGGCAGGGCAATATGGATCGCCCGAGGGACTGTATAACAGTGAAGGGGATGCTTGAGCCTGGGCCTGGAGGGTGAGTGACCGCAAGGAAGAGGAGACCTTAATAGTTCTTGTAAACTATTGGAATCATGCACACAGTGGGTAGTTTTCCGTGCGGAAAAACCTTGGAAAGGAAGATGAAATCATGATAGCTCTTGTGAACTATTGAATTGGAATCATGCACCCAATGGGTACATCAAGGAAAGCGATGATCATGGATAACAAAACTACCATGTGGATACAGATCCACAAACTGAACAGATAAGTATTGTGCTAGGATAATGAAAATTTCCTTTTGAATTTTGAACAACAGTAAGATGTTTTCGCACAAAATTGTGATTAATGTGCTTGTTGTCCAAGAATTATTGAAGGCAGATGACAAAGACTAAGATCCTGAAAGAGGACCTAACCGAGGATGAAGGTCAAGACTTCTGAAGTGGCTGAATGAGAAAGGCATGACATGTGTTTTTGAGAAATAACACCGAGGACGGTGTTCCTTTAAGGGGGAGGGAATTGTAACACCCCGTTTCCCCCAATTTTTAATTAATCATAAAATAAGAATGACCATGCTAAGGCATGAGGACAATGTAAATGTATTATTGACTGAGTTGCCAAATAACTGATTGTGGGGGTGAATCCTTGAAAGTACTGGCCATGATATCACTAGAGGAAGAATGTGAAAACTATACTAGAGGGTTCATATATCAAATAACCCCAAATCTCCCTTGATAAGGATGACAAACCTCCTTCGAATCCCAAGGAGAGAAATCAGTTAATGAAGAGAGGATCGGTGGTTGAATTATCAACCACCCCCATTAATGGAAACATGGGCTGTTAGCCCGAAGTGCCGTAGGGACCTACAAACTTGAGCTTCCTTCTGTCAAAAGGAACATGATAGGTCGGCAAAAACCTTCCAGGGTAAGGGGCATATACAAGGGAGACGAGACACAGGAGGAGAGAGCGTAAGCTCGTAAGGGAGATTCTCCAGTGGAATCACAAAGGGAAGGCTGTGAGCTTGATGTGGAAGAGCATCTGAGAAACCTCACCGAGGCCATAACTGAAAGAGAAATCTCTGAGTTGCAGAGAACAGGACCCGAGCAGAAGCTGGGACAGAGACATAACTCCTAAGAACTATGAGAACTCCCTGGTGATATCATGGCTTGGCATGGGGGTGGCCAGAGTGCTAAGAATGAATTCCTCTGAACCTATGGTTGGGTGGAAGGACGAACACCCACAGTCAGTTGGTTGGCGACAACCTGTAATAGATAAGCGATTCCCTACCTTGTATAATTTAGCCATAACTATGTATGAATTGGTTATACTATGTATGTTTAAGGAATTGTACATATTTCTTAATGGATATACTGTATCCCCCTTATTTATGCTTGATTGTATAACTAGGCTAGTAAGAAATTATATGGTTAGGAGATGATTTTATACTCGTAAATGCTTATGTCCCATGGAGGCATAAGCCAGAGTCACGAACTGTGTGTTCGTCGACCCCGGACACAGTTTCATGTACGCATGCCAACCCTCCTAATTGTTTAGAGTCCTTGGAGGATGAAGTTTGTTAAGCTCAAGAGAGGTAGTGCATATCGACACAGGCTCTCTGCAAGGCAAACCGAACCCAGAACTCCCTAAGTCCTAGATAAGCTCAGGAAGGATCGCACCATTGTGTGTAAGAACCTTGCATGGAGTGTAGAGGTCGAGAAACTCTTTGGAGGTTTCATAGCATATGAAAGCTCAAGAGTGATAGAGATCGTGATCAAAATCAGATTTGAACCATTGGTTTAATTCAGGGAAATAGAGGTGAGGATTTCCCCAAAGTCCTGCAAGGCGAATCACCGATTCGTAGGGGAAAATCTGGACCATTGTAGGCTACGTCTAGACATTCGAAAAAGAGTGCACAGGAGAATAGATCTGAACCGTCAGATCGAGCGCAGGGGACCGATAGCCGTCGAATAAAGAAAAGGCACACAAGGTCTAACTTGGTGCATGCAGGGGAGATAGGACTTGTCAAAGTCCTGAAAGCATCAGGATCATCCATCCCAGAGGTCTCGTGTCAAATATCCACATCCATCGGGGATTTGGCACCGGGGAAATGAGAGTGAAGACTCTCCCAAATTCCCGAAAAGGAGAAAGCCAGGATTTGATCGCGACCTTTAATCATCCCGAAAAGATCACAACTGTTGATCGTGGCTAAAGGTCGCAACCATCCATCAGAGGGACACGTGGCTTCCGATCAACGTTTCGGCACCAGGAAATCACAGGAGAAGGCTTCCCCAGACTCTTGATGGGGAGTCGTCGACAATGAATCACGACCGTCGGGTTGTGACAGATCTGGACCATCCATTTGTAGATAACACATGACGAGGGTTAGGAATTTCGCTGACTCGTCGCTGAAAGAAGTCAACGGGAGGAGTTCTTAGAACTCCCGAGTCGCGAAATCACGACTTAATCCTAGTTGTTGGTTTAAGAGAGATCACAACCATTATATCATGAGGTTTGTGGGTCGTCGATCTAACCCGGATCTAGACCGTCCATCAGAGGAGACGCGTGGTGAGCGGTCAGAGTTTAGGGAAAGATTTGAAATCCAGTGGGCCATTGGATCTCGTAGAACAGCGAAGGGATTAAGATTGAGTATCTTTCAACACCCTTAAGCTCGGGAGGGATAGTGACCGTCAGATCCAGATCAACGAGGGTCGTTGATCTCGTACACGAATTCCCATATCGAAATTCAGGGATTGGAGTGACAAGAGATTTGGAGTCGCTACATCATGAACCCTCTGTTCACGAAATTCTGAAAAGATCTGGACCGTTGGATCCAAATCATCGAGGATCGTTGGATCTCGTACAAGAACTCGCGTATCGGAGTTTGGGGAATGGAGTGACTAGTGGTTTGGGTCGCTGCATTTCAAACTCCCGGTTACCGAAATCTCGATACGGCCAGCACCGTCGGATCAGGGGGAGATTCGCAGCCGTCGATCTCATCGAAGGTAAGATTTCAGGTTTCGGGGTTTGAAGAGTTGAAAGACTTGAATCTCTTGCATCGCTGAGTCGCGAAATGCGAAAGGCGCCTCTTGGCTTGGCCTGTGGTCATAACCAACGATCACATGGAGGTGAATAAGGGAAGAGCTAGCCTGCGCTAGGCCCCCGTAGGAATTCGAGGATTCTATCCCTTGAGGAAGAGAGAAATTTGTTTTTTTGCCGTAGTGGGTATGTGACAATACGCTAATCCCCACTGGAAGGGAGGATCAACGCTTTGATACCACTGTAATATTCCCAACCAAATTTGAGATAAAAAAATCAGATCTAACTAGTTGAGAACTTTCGTCAAAAACTTTGCGTGTTTGCTCAAAGTTCTTGGGAAAATAGACTCGATTGTTGTCCCAACTCTCAAGGAATATTACTGATTTGTTTAGAAGGTCAATGGGATGAGTTCCAACCTCCTTAGAACCCCCAAAGTGTCTGTTGTTATGATTATTTGTTTGTTGTTATGTATATGACAATTTTCTCATTGAGGCATTATGTCAAATAGATTGCATGCATGGTGTAGTTTGCATTTCCATCCATGTTTTTGAATTTAATATTGTATAAAACAACATGAAATCATATGGAACATAGACTAGAGTAAGCATATGAGTAAATGCAAGAAATACACAACAAAAGCACAAATACCTCCACACAATCCTTGCTTGTTTATTTATTATTAGTGGCTGTCCAATGGTAGTAATTTCCAGATCTGATATAAGTAATACAACAACCACTTTATTGGACTATAATGGCTCCAAAAGGCAAGGAAATAGTGTCAATGATCCTCCTTTTTGATCCCCTAATGATGGCTGCCCAAAATAGAAGTTATATCATGAAAAATCCCCAAATTCCATACCTAGAAATGTGCCTTCCTTGTTGCTTATGCCTTGCTGAAATATGCACAACAAATCTAATGTAAAATCTTCATGAAATGGCTGCAACTTGTATATATGATGATGGATAACTCATATGTGAATATCCCTTGGATTTAGATGACAAATCTGCTCACAAATCACTGGATCTCCAATCCCCAATATGCCCTCCTTGACGAAATTCGCCCCACTGGTAAAAGAAATGAATGGCCTGATGAATACCCTCAAACACGGTTGTAATAAGGCGCTATGGTCATGGCTAGCAACCCTGGAGTGATAGCTACTGAGAATCTGATCACCTCTGTGCAAATCGAACCACTCTCTCAAGATGGGTACGCCCTAGCTCTGCAGAAACCCTCCTATAATACGTCTGCCTCCACAAAGGCTCTTGGAACTGAATAGATCTGGCGTAGAATGGTGAGTGAGGAATCTTTCACCTCCGTGACCAAGTTTGGACCAGGTTGGGTGGAATCTTTCACCACCGAGCTGATCTCTAGGATTTGTTAAGTCAAAACCCTCAAAACCCCCAAGTGCATGGGCTCACTAGCAAGAAGCCAGATCTCAAAACTGATAATCAACATAATGAGAGAATAGAGGTCCCTATCTCTCTTTTATCCTCCCTTCTCACCTTGTTTCTCCAAGTGACTTTTACTTTATTTAATTAATTAATTAACCATTTTACCTCTAAAAAGTGGTTTATCCCTCCTTGTGGCTTCTCTAGCCATTGGAACTCACTTCTCATCATCCTAACCTGTAGTGCTATTCCTCATGATTCCGATGAACTATTACACTAAGAGGTTCCTCCAAGTATTATGCCCAATGTGACCTCCTTAGTGAATTTAATTAACATATAGCCCAAAATAACTCAAAATTACAGAAATCATCGGAATGCAATAGAACCAAAGCCAAGTTGTGCGGAATGGATCATGATGATGAAATAAGATGAGCGATGCAAGTCGGGCTCAATAAAACCCTTCAATAGCTCATGTACTTGTTATCACCCCCGTTTGGCTACTCTGGTCACCATAACACTCAGTAATATAATGATGTCCCAAAGTGGGGACATTACAGACTTTGATGAAAATTATCTCATTCAATTTCAAGCATGTGTTTTTTTTATACTAGTCACAACTAATTTTTGAATTTGAAAAGGCTTGCAACTCCATCCTTTGTAGAATTCAATGACTTATCCTTCAATTTGTACAATTCAATAGTTTAATCTGTTCAATTCAATGATTAAAAAAACTATTGATTTTGGCATGAATCAATTGAATATTTGACAATGCTCCACGAAGATTACAAGAACAAGCAACTCTTAGCTCTCTTGTTACATGAGATTACACAATGCTTTATGTATGATTGAATTGATGTCTTGTGTTGTTAATGATCAAGTTTTTTTTATTTTTTGTTACACCATGTGTGTATTGTTGAATGAAAAATTACAATTGTAGATTTAAGTGTCAAAATTATACATATGATATACATCATCAAACATTCAATAGAAATCATCAACCATTGAACACCAACACAATATGTACCTTAGACCCCCGTATTCCGATTTTAAGACAGATCTAAGATGAAATCACCACCAAAAAAATTGAAGCACTTTTATTATGGTTGTTAAAACTTGCTCTTTAGCAATGAAGACCATAACAAACAATTCTATTTTCCGATAATAATTCCACCTTCATCTTCAAATCTCATTCCAAACTATATCTTTATTTTTTACCATAAAAATCCAAGGCCTTTTACAAACTGTTTTGATAACCAAACCTTCTACTAAACATTCATTTTCCTTTTTCAATAAAAAAATTAAAGAATTAAAAATAATTGTTTTTTACCAAAATTATAATAATTGAAAATGCTATCCAATGACCCCTTTTTGTTTTACATCAACTTGAATAAATCAACACAAGTGATTTTTGTACAATCAAACCCCTTCTGTTTTACACCAAATTGCTTAAATCAATACTCCAACTTACCTAAACCCATTTTGTTTTACACCAACTTGCATAAATCAATACAAATGGCTTTTGCATAATCAAATACAATCCCAAATACAAATACTAGTGGCTTTTGCATAACCAAATACAAGCTTAAATTAATACTTAATACAAGTGGAAAATTACAATAATTGGAAATGCTATATAATGACCCCTTTTTGACTCGGCTAAACCCCTTTTGTTTTACACCAGCGTCTCTAAATCAATACAAGTAGCTTTTACATAATCAAAACCACTTTTGTTTTACACTAACTTGACTAAATCAATACAAGTGGTTTTTACATGATCAAATAACCTAAATCCATACATATGGGTTTTGTATAATCAAATACAAATGTTTACAAATTTCTTTCACTATGACCAATCATATGCCCTAATTCACTTGTTACTTAAATGGTGCAGAAAGTTTAATATAAAGTAAATACTCAAATATAAATATATATATATATATATATATATATATATATATATATATATATAGAGTGGTAATTCCATTTTTTGAGTTTTTATGGATATATTTTTCGATCAATTTTTACTGAAAATTGATAAAAATTGTTGGAGTTTTATATTTGAGTGATTGAGTTTGAGTCTATATAATTCTAGTGTCCTAAAGATTTTTGAGAGTGTTGAATTTATTTATGCATTAAAAAATGCAATTTAAACAATAAAAAATAGAAATTTCACCAAACTATGTTTAGAGGAATTCCAATAAAAATCTTTAAAAAAAAATCCAATGTTTAGTTAACACCTCCCACCAAAATGTTGGTGCTTTGATTTACTGATGACTTTTGTTGTGCATGGCTTGCTGGTTGGTAAAGAGCATCTCTCATTTTCTTTAATCACCGATTGTTGGTGATGTCGGAAAACAACATACCATATGCAATTTGAGTGAGAGAGTCTCGAGACCTGGACACTCTTGGGTGCTACGATTTCAACAAGCAGCCCACTTGGATATCGATTTAGAGACTAAGAAGTTATTCGCTCTAAGCTACGATACCATGAAGAACTCTTCTCTCAAGTGCTTCATGGTTCGCCTTGATTGAACTGAGAGTTTGATGTATCAATTTCCATGAAAGAGCCTACGACRTTGCATGATTTTGCCCTAATATGTCRTCGTTCCTCATCAGTTTACAAATCAGTCTAGATCTATGTATTTGTTGAATGATTAAAAAATAAATTAATAGATCTGTTTACAATGGGTGAACCTGCATGTATCACAATTATGGCCTATGGAGAATGCTTAAGCATTGATTAGATTTACAATGACATTGATTTTCATCATATGTACAAAAAAGACTCATGACCCAGCTTCAATTCACAAGTTTAAACAAACCATAAAATAACTAGATAAGCTGTTAAAACGAATATCCACATTCAAAATGCAAATATATATTCCCCAAACCATATAATAAAACAATTGCATATTAAGCCAACAAGAAACTAAAAAAAMGATGACTTTGTTTTTGTCATTACATTGTAGATCTGCTTGGTCCAATTGTTATTTTTCTACTTCATGCTTATCTCATACCAATTCCACGGATCATTACCATGATGTTATTTTATCCTTAATTCCATGGATCATTATTATGGATATGTTGGAAACCTAATTCATTAGGTTTAAGAATTTGAGAAAATGTGAATAGTCAAGTTCTATGAAAAGTCTTTAGAATCCAAGAGACCTGAGAAAATGTGAATAGTTAAATTCTAAGAACAGTCTCGGGAGTCCAAGAGACTTGAGAAAATGTGAATAGTAGTTCTAGGAACGGTCTCGGGAGTCCAAAAGAGTATTAGAATACAAATCCAAATGTCAATATCATATACTTATAAGGAGTCCAAGAGACGTATTAGAATACAAATCGAAACGTCAATATCATATCATATACTTATAATAGATGTATCGTATTAATGATAATGTATCTCACACTCATCCATTTATAGATTTGATTAACAGATATGTCTCTCCTCGTTTATTTCCTTAGGCGTTTTATGTGTAGAAATGTCTCTGCCTGTCCTGGGCGCACACGAACTGTCTCTCTGCTCATCTGCAACTCTGGAAGGAATCCGTCAGCCTACAGTCTGTATTAATCTCTGCCTCATTTCTGAATACGCTTCTTCTTCTCTCTCATCCCCGTTGATATATAGTTATGCGTAACGTATGCTAGTGGGACACCTAACCCTAATCTTAAGCAAAATCCTAATTCTTGCTCGTGCTCCACCAATCCAGTCAATTCCATTCGTGTTCCTCTAGGGTTTCTTCCACGCGACCAAATTTCCTCACAGTCGGTTTGAGTTTACTCACGCACCAGCTCGTCCACGATTCCACACAACCTAATTTCCTCACATTCACGTACCTCTAGGGTTTCTCTCGGGAGGGATCTCAAGAGCATCCAAATTGTCCGCCCAACTGCTGAAGTTTCCCTCTGCTCAGTGTTCCTCCTCCTAGCTACAATTTGTGCTCAAATTTAAAATGCAAACTAGGTTATGCGGTATTCCTTTCTGGTGGTATTGATTGCAATTTAAACAAAATGCCAAAGTCTATTTCGTGGGATCATCTCGTGAAGGGGTCGGCAAGTATTGCGCACATATGGATTGCTATAGATAGTGAATGTGCAACTGATCGAATAATACCGTATATTGACAAAGACATAGTCAAAATCTAGTGAAATAAAACCCCGTGCTTTTAGTTTTGTCTCGATTTTGCCAATACATACTAGTTCTATGCAAATCAAGTTGTTTAATGGGAATTATCTCAACCGAAATGGTCGTATACTTAAGAATTGAGTACTGATAGACTTTATAAGCCAGAAATTGCCATGGTTCGTAACCCGAAAGAAAATTGTAGAGTTTCGATCTGCTCAAACAAAACAATAACAGAATAAGGGACTCAAACTCGAACTGGTTTTGCTCGTAGAACCAATTTACATTCATTACGAATTGATCTGTCATTGGGACTGGGGCATAATCATCAATGACCGACATATATATGCAAGTGACTGTGGCATGAAGGCTCGACCTTTGACCTCCTTCCTTGCTTCCCTTTGCACCATAAACTCTAGATCTGAGTTGAAAGCGAGAGTGGATAGCTTCTGCGAACAAAGATCGAGGATGGATGTGGATATAGAGGATTTCTCAAAGTTTAGTTTTCCAGTGATGTTGGTTTATCGTTAGCCTTTAATGGCGACACTACTTAACAATCTTCTCTTATTAAGGGTTGGTTCATATTTGCACAATGTGCGAGGGTTGGGCTCCTTCAGAGTTTTTTGGGTTTTAGGCTGTGGTAGCTGCTCCAATTTTGCTTGGGTCATTCCCTTCATGGTTGATTAATTGTGGGCTTTGCCACTTTTGCATATAGCACTCTACACGACTTTTCTAGGGTTTTGTAGGATTGCTAGTGGGTGATGTTAGCAACATTAAGAATTATGATTTTGGAAAGGAGGTGGTGGAAGGAAATGAAGATTCCCCTCCCATGAAAGAATCAAGAGTCGTACGTTTGTTTAGAAGCCAAATAACCATCTAATTTTTTGAAAAAAATGCTTGTTTGCACAAGTTTGTGTTCTACTTGCATAGTGCTTGTTCCAACTATAACACATTCTTCAAGGGGTAAATATTTAGTTTATGTAGGTGCTCAACATTTGGAAAGAATATTGAGAAGGTAGTAATTGGTTGGAGAATCAAAAGAATATTTCAAATCTGTTAAATATAATATAACCTCAACAGGCTGACTGTACACTGCCAGCTGTACTTTCTATTCTTGATTTGTTTGAACCTATTTAGCTCAGCTATTTCCCTTTGCATAGAATCATCTTCATTAACTCTTCTCATTGTACTCTTCTTCATATATTCTAATATACTGTTTTTTGTTCTATTCTTTTCTCTCTGCATTTCTTGCTTCACAATTTATCATGGTATCAGAGCTACAGTAGTAAGCCTCTTCACACAGGCTGGAGAGCAACACGATCCTCAAATAGCGCAGAGCTTACATGGATCTTGAGAGAACGCGACACAACCTTTTTCACAAGGCTTGGAGAGTTGTCCGTTCATACTCTCAAAGATCAGCATAAGAAGCTCACGCGCCAAAGCAGAGCGTACAACACTCGAAAGATCGAGGAAGAAGAGAGTGAAAAAGAAGAAACTTTAAAGATTTTTGTAATTTTCAAGAATTATCAAAGAAATCACGAAGAAGAGCTTCAGAAGGCAGAAACGTTGAAGATTTCACGGAATTCGTTCAAATTTGTGAAAGATTGCTGCAGAAGGCGACATTGTTTAAAGCATTTTGGAAATCACTCAAATCTGTTAAAGATTGTAGCAGACAACGCCAAGCTTCAAAGAATCTGTGTATTTCTTTCAAATCTTTGAAAGATTCACGAATCTTGCTTCCACAAGAGAAAAGAACGCATCTCATGTGCAAAGAAAAACCATTGAGGCCGTAAGATTCATCCTGCGAACGGATCCAGAGCGGGAAATCCAGTTCAGAAGTGACAAAGAGAGCGCAGAAAAGACGAAAGAATTTCAGCTGTTAGATCTTGCGCAGAGGGCTGACAACCATTGGATCAACGAGAAGGTGCACGAGGTTTAGTCATTTGGAGCGCACAGGAGAAATTCGACTTGCGAAATCACGAAATCATTTGGACCGTCCATCAAGAAACACGTGGAGAGATCTCGACATTTCGCTGACTCGCAAGGTGTAAGGGTCAGAAGACTACCGTGAGAATTCGCGAATCGCGAAAGCACGAGTCATTTTGGACCGTTGGATCGTGAAAGATCGTAAGTCGTCGATCTTTTCCCATCGCAAAATCGGGGATCGGGAGTTGGACGAGCGAAGGAGACTGCTCTCCAAAACCTTGATACGCGAAATTTCGACATCACAAATCGTGAAATCCCGAGAGGATTGTGAGCCATCCATCTCAGAGGACAAGTGGCAGTAGATCCAAGTACCATCATTTCGGCATTTCGGAGTTCGAGATATCGGAGGTCTTGTTGACGAAAGGTCGGGATACTCCACGACGAAAGTCCCGAAATCTCGAAAAGATCACAGTCGTCCATTTGTTCGGACACGTGGTGAACATCGAGGAAATTGTCGGCATATCAGCTACCAGGGTTTCAAGTTGACAGAGGATTTCTGTCATCGGGTGTCGCAAATCATGAAATCATGAAACGACAAGGACCGTCCATCTTGAGGGGACGCGTGGCAACAATCTACTTCCTCGCGAAAAGTATCGCAAGGAAAGGCCATCGACATTTCGAGAATCAGTTTTTCGAGAGTTGAGAGACCAAGAGATCGTGCGCTTGAGTCGTGAAACCCCGAAAGGGACCGCGGTCATATCATGAGAGGTCATGTGGACCAGAGGTATAGCCCAAGGGGCCAACTAAAGTTAACATCGCTTCGACAAATCGACATTTTGGAGTTCACGGTTTGGGAAACTTTGGGACAAGAGTTCTAAACTCGCGAAATAATGAATCGCGAAATCCCAAAGGGATCTGAACCGTCAAATCACAGAAAGATATGGACCGTTGATCGGTGTTTCAACGATTGGAAGCTGGAGAGACAAGAATTCAGAGGACTCGTCTAACGAAGTCTCGAGGTCAAATCTCGCGAAGCCAAAAACTCGTGAAATCTTGAACACAGAGTTCTGAAGTCACTGTAAATTACACGCAGGAGATAGGTAAGTAAGAATTTTTTTTCTTTTCTATTTTTGTTCAAATTAAAAAAAAAAATGGCGTCGTCTAGCAATTTAGGACCAACTCAGGGTCCAATTCTTCTTGGAAAGAACTATGAGTTATGGTCTCTTCGAATGAGATCCTTCTTGCAAGCACAAGAGTGTTGGGATCTAGTGGATCTTGGATATGTGGAACCAGATCCAGCAGCCCTTTCTGCTATGACAAATCCATAGAGAATTGCTCAGGAAACACAGAGGAACAAAGAAAATAAAGCTAAATTTTGGATTCAAAACTCTGTGGATGATTCAATTTTCTCAAAAATCACAGGCACTAGTACTTCAAAACAGGCATGGGACATCCTTAAATCTTCCTATCAAGGAAATGACAGGGTCAAAACAGTTAAAATGCAGACCTTGAGGACGTAATTCGAGACTCTAAGGATGATAGAGTCTGAAAATGTGGATCAGTTCATGACCAGAGTCATGGGCATCGTGAACCAGATCAGATTGATTAGTGAAACCATCACTGATCAATGCATTGTTGAGAAAGTCCTCAAGAGTTTACCCAAGAAATTTGAAATGGTTGTAACAACAATCCTTGAATCCAAGGATCTGTCATGTTTTTCAACAAATGAACTAATTGGTTCTTTGGTGACACATGAGACCAGACTGCATCTTACAGATGAGTCAATCTCCAATGCTTTCAAAACTCAATTCTCCTTTAGCAGAGGGAGAGGCAGAGGAAGAAGCATAGGTCACCAAGGAAGAGGGAGCAATCACAATAACCCTCACTCCAGTGGAGGTAATAGACAACAATATCCGAATCAAAATTTCCAAGGTCAAAGACAACAACAACAAAATCAACATCAAAATTTCCAGCCTCAAAGAGGCAGAGGGAGAAGATCAAATGAGAAATCAAGCATTCAATGCTATTATTGCAAAAAAGTATGGGCACTATGAATCTGAATGCAGGAAGAAGCAGGAAGAGCACATGTGTCAAATCACATGGGAGAAAACTCAAGAGGTATGTTTCTTTCGTGTCACAACACTAAACAACAACCTAAAGATCTCTGGTTGTTGGATAGTGGATGCAACAATCACATGACAGGTAACAAAGAATTACTTTCATGCATTGATTCTTCAATCTCATCTGATATTACACTTGGAAATGATTACTTAGTCAAGGTTCAAGGAAAAGGAACTGTTCCTATTCTTACTAAACATAATGTCAAGAAAGACATAAATAATGTCTATCATGTTCCAGATTTGAAACATAATTTGTTAAGTGTAGGACAACTCATTGAACGTGGATATAAGGTACTTTTTGAGGGAGCATCTTGCAAAATATATGACAAAAACCCCTGCAGAAAATTGATTTATGAAATCCATATGACTCCAAATAGGATGTTTCCCCTTACACTCAAAACTACAAATCTGATTCAACCATATGCACAGAGTGCATCTACCCCGAATGAAACAATGGTTTGGCATACAAGATTTGGACATATACCATTTTAGAGTCTAATTCTTCTTCAAAAGAACTCCATGGTCAAAGGTCTTCCTATATTTAAAGAGCAAATTCCCCCATGTGAGTCTTGCATACTTGGAAAACATAAGAGAACTAGTTTTCCACAGTCTTCCAATCAAGCCAAAAAACATCTTGAATTTGTTCACACTGACCTATGTGGACCAATGCAAACAGAGTCAATAGGTGGTAGCTTTTATTTTCTAATGTTTATTGATGATTTCAACAGAAAAATATGGATCTATTTTCTCAGACACAAGTCTGAAACTTTTGCAAAATTCAAA
>ML781459.1:664318-694976 GCA_009831015.1 Picea engelmannii | reverse complement strand
ACATGATCTATACAGGAAATCTTGAGTTAACAGATTTTAAACATGCCATGCAATCTGAGTTTGAGATGACAGATCTTGGCATAATGAAATATTTTTTAGGGATTGAGGTTAATCAATCAACCAAAGGCATTTTTGTCTGTCAGTAAAAGTATGCAACAGACATCATCAAAAGATTTCGCATGGAAGGATGCAATCCAGCAGAAACCCCTATACCCCTAGGCACAAAATTGAGCAAGAAAGATGAAGGTCCTACAATGGACTCTACCTTGTACAAAATTTTAATAGGCATTTTGTTGTATCTTAGAGCAACTAGGCCTGAAATTATGTATACAGCCAGCCTTGTTTCTAGATTCATGGAATCCCCCAAAGATTCTCACTGGAAAATGACAAAACGAATTCTGAGATATGTTGCAGGAACTCTCAATTTCGGCTTATGGTACACTAAATCTAATAGTAATCAACTTTCTGGTTACACAGACAGTGATTTTGCAGGTAGCCTAGATGATAGGAAAAGCACATTTGGACATGTTTTTCAATTAGGCACGAACCTGATCTCATGGGCATCAAAGAAGCAACCAATTGTTTCAATATCTTCTGCAGAGGCAGAGTATGTCACTGCTACCTCATCTTCTTGTCAAGTTGTGTGGCTGAGAAGAATATTGAAAGATATGTCACATACAGAAAAGGATCCAACTCCTATTTTCTGTGACAATACTTCAACAATTGCTCTATCCAAAAATCATGTGTTTCACAAGAAAAGCAAACACATTAACACTCATTTTAATTTCATACACGAGCTAGTCAATAATGGTGATATTGTACTACAATTTTGTGGTTCTCAAGATCAGCTTGCTGATATCTTTACAAAGCCACTAAGAAAATCGGTTTTTGATTTTCAAAGACAACACTTAGGTATAATCATTGCTGATATTTGTAATTGTTGAGTTTAAGAGGGAGTGTTAAATAGAATATAACCTCAACAGAATGACTGTACACTGTCAGCTGTCCTGGCCAGCTGTACTTTCTATTCTTGATTTGCTTGAGCCTATTTAGCTCAGCTATTTCCCTTTGCATAGAATCATCTTCATTAACTCTTCTCATTGTACTCTTCTTCATATATTCTAATATATTGTTTTCTGTTCTATTCTTTTCTCTCTGCATTTCTTGCTTCACAATTTATAAAAATCCAGGTATACTTGCAAATAGTTTTGTTTTGGAAGTTTATTTATTCTTTAAATGGGTGTATTTTCGGTAAATAGTTTTGTTTTGAGTTTGATTGTTAAAGGGTGGAGTTGCAAGAAACCCCGTGAGGTCTAATTTTATCTCTAGATGGCAATGGAAGAACTATTAGAGTTATTGATTTTGTCTCTAGATGGCAATGGAAGAACTATTAGAGTTACTAAATACTGTAATACTCTCTTTTGTGGATAATTCTTTCACAACTGACAAAGCAACTCTACAGTATGTTGTAACTTGCTTGAAATTTTTGCAAGTCAAAGTAGTAATGTTGCAAACTTGGAGTCGAATTGTTCATGATGCACTTAAATGAAAGAATATTCTACATTCTAAACTAGTCCTTGCTTAAAAAACCCCTCTTTTTAAAGATTATGATCTAGGAAACTCATTGAGAAAGATTTACATTCAATTACAAATGAATATCAACTTCCTCTTTCCAAGCCAATCATCAAACCTTGGGAAGAAATAAAAAACAACAAGCACAAAACTAGTATCAGATATGAAAATGATGTCATCTTTTATATTCTTTATTATACCAAACCAATCCAGTGTCAATTTTCATATGCAATTATATGTGACTAATTTCCAGATATGAGAAATTGCTTCGTAGTAAACCAACAATAATGCCTTAGATGTTATCACTGAACAATTCTACACTGAAAAGTATTGACTGAAAACATATGTAGCGGAAACACAAAAAATCAGAGATGAATCATCACAAATATGAAACAAAATTTCGGTTATGTAATATTGTTATCATCAGAAATCATGAGGGAAAATACAACCCTTCCAACCAATACAATATCACAAAAATATGAGGAAAACCTTGTCCTCCAAAGTCACCAAAATTGAGAACAACCTTGTTCTCCAATAACCATACAAATCAGAAAACAAAACTTTAGAAAATATCCTGGAAATATTCTTTTCCCACAAATCTATTGAAGACCACCGATACAACCTTCTCAGGTCACCTATTGTTATCTTGTAAGAACCTACCCGTACCCAAAATACCTTGTACTGATGTACACAACTATTCCTACAACAAATCCCGTATGTACGTGATTGTTCCCACTGTAACCCGCATACATCAATATCTTCCTTTCGAGGTTGTCTCTCTCTCCCACACTCAAGGTGTGTCTTTCTCTGCCAAGAACAAAAATTAGAGAGTCCTCAACCTTAGGCCATATTTTCTCCCTTAGAAGAATTTCACTTTGTTGAAATCACCAAGTCTCCTAGCAGAAGTGCAGACTCACTTATGCTAGCTCCATCATGTCTCCACACACACTACATGATAATATGAAATTTTACAATGACTTGTCTCCTTTATATACAATCCTTAGGGGTCACCATAGAATCCTCTCCACAAGTCAACATCAAATTAGGCTTTCCTTGTGGGTGTGAAGCTCCAACACAAGCCCATAAATCCCATCACCAAATCCATGAAGCCCCCACTCAAATCCAAGGGGGTTTTCACCAAACAAAAAGTGTGATTTGGTTCCCATGACAATTTCCACATGCCCAACAACTAGGGTCATGTGAGACTACCTGTATGAAGCTACAAAAATCAACATTCCCTCTTAGCGAGGAAGGTATTCTCACCACACTCCACAAGTGGGAATTCCTCTCGTTGCTACAAAAGCATCAACATTCCCTCTTAGCCAGAGAGGAATTCCATCCTCCATCATCACCAGGAAGTAGCTATATCTCCCATCTTGGGAGTTCCTGCATCTCACGCATTGGATCTACTATCACAACTTCTCTCCAATGCATCTGATTGGATACTCCCTCTGTCACCAAAGAAAATACTAGTCTCTAGTCCTCCTGACTGGATGCATCCTTTGTCACTGAAGAAAATCCTGTTGTCTCACATGATCCCATCCTAGAAGACATCTCGATCCTAGAAGCCTCTTGCCTCTGAAACTCCTGTCTGGCCATCTCAACCCATGAAACCTACCCGAAAGTCTTGGAATATTTCTTTCTCCCATTTGGACTTGAAGGTTGTCTCCCACTGAGTGACTGACTCCCTTTGAAGTTAGACTCCCTCCGAGTCCACACAACCTTCAGATCTACCTACTCCTTTTCCACTGTCCTTTGCATAGTCCTAGGAGGTGTCTCCTCTTTAGTAGATCCTGAGAGTTGACTCCCTCTAAACTCTGGCTCCCTCTGAGATGTTAATATTGGTGGGGCCATCTGCCTCACCACTGGTGGATCTACCTACTCCCTCAGTACCTGTGCTGCTCGTGGGGCCACCTGCCTCACCACTGGTGGAGATACCTTCTCCTCCCCATTTGTCTCTCTACTCCTACTAGTCACAACACACATAGGATGGCCCTCTCTAAATCTAAGAACCACTTTTGATCTGAAGCTAGATCCTCTAGGCATAAAAACACATGTCTAACTCAAAATAATATGTGGTACCCCTTTCTCTCAATCATTGAGAATGAGAGACCACTCCTCCTGAGTTCTAGCACCCATAACACATTTGACACCCTCAATACCTCTCCTAACTCCAATCATAATGATATTGTACAATATCCTCGTACTGCATGCTTGAATCTCGTTCCAATCTCCACACACAATATGAGATAGTCTCTATGAAAGTGTAAAACAACTCTCTAGCACATGTCATATGGCAAGATGCTCTGCTATCCACTAACCAATTCCCCTTTCTATAAACTATACCTAAAAGGGTGGAGACCAACAAGATCTTCCTGTGGAACCTATCTACAACCTCATAAACCTTTACTGTTGATGCATGTTTCCTTCTTCCCCTTCCCCTCCAGTGTGGACACTGTGAATTAAAATGACCATAGTCATGGCACTCAAGCCATCTGTATCCTACCTGGACACCAACTGAGTCTCCTCCTAAATACAGTCAGTTCATATCCTCTCAAACCCTAGAAACACCTCTCATGCACAGATCCCCTGCACAAAAGGTTCCCAAAACTTGTGAAGACCAACTCAACATATAATAACACATGTCCATCCTCGAAAAATGCTGCATAGTCCTACTCATAAATCCCTAAGGCTGAGAACACACTCCTGGCACCATAACACATTTTCGACTCGTAACACACCCCCTAACTCCATCCAAAGTACCACTACTCCAGATCCCTGTACTACATGCCTAGTCCTCCTACCAAGATCCTCGTACATACCTGATTTAGACACTGTGAAACTCACGAAAAAATATTGTGCCCCTATTATGTGCCGACAACTCTCACTATATAAGAGCCATGCAATCCTCCATGGCCAACATCGTGCTTCCCCAAGTCATGCCCATCCAATGAACTTCTGCCCAAGTCCATCATCCATGTCACTAAAATCTCTCCATGTATGCACATGCTACCACTAATCCTGTGTCTTCGTATGAACTATCCCAAGCTACAGTTAGGCACTTGGTATAATACATTCTATACCAACACAACTCATCTCTGAAGTTTCCTCATCCTCCTGGGTCAAATACCTCATACAGTTTCATACCTTCAAAGTGTGCAAATCTCTAGCCCAATGAAGAATCTATCTCATCAACTTGTGATACACACGAAGCCATCTCATATGTGCCAAGGCACCTGATATGTACCCATCACAAATCACCATGAAAATTCACTAGAAGTCCATCCACAAGGTTGGAAATATGCCACACAACATACTACTATGATTCGGGCTCTCCACTAATCCACCAGAACTCCCAACTTGTCACACCACCAAGATGCAATAGTCTACAAATCCTTGTCTAGACAGTCTGATCCATGTCTTAAACTAGATACCATCTAACTTATTTCTACTTACAAACCATCACTATAGATCCCTATCAAAGCTATCACCTGTGACATGCTCGAAACAAGAAAAAGAACAACACTCCTCCAATGTTGTATCAAAAAATGTGTCTCAAGGATGATCCCCTTCTCTTCAGATCCCAAGCTCTGATATAATGTCAATTTTCACATGCAACTCTATGTGACTAATTTTCAGATATGAGAAATTTCTTCCTAGTGAACCAACGGTAATTCCCTAGATGTTATCACTAAAAAATTCTACACTGAAAATTATTATCTGAGAACATATGTAGTGGAAACACAAAAGATCAGAGATGAATCATTACACATATGAAACAAAATTTTAGTTCTGTAATCTTCTTATCATCATAAATCTTGAGGGAAAATCCAACCCTCCCAACTAATACAATATCAAAAAAATATGAGGACAACCTTATTCTCCAAAGTCACCAACACTGAGAACAACCTTGTTCTCTAATAACCATACAATTCAGAAAACCAAACCTTAGTAAATCTCATGGAAATATTCTTTGCCCACAAATATGCTACAGACCACATATACAATCTATTGAGGTCACCTTTTATCATCCTGTATGAACCCACCCCTGCCCATAAGATCTTGTACATATGTACACGACTGTGCCTACGACAACCCATGTATGTACGTGATTGTTTCCACTACAACCTGCATACATGCGAAAAAATGTACAAACACTTCATACAGAGCACTCCACTTCATACAATATTTTCTTCTGAGGTTGTCTCTCTCTCTCTCTCACGTGAGGTATGCCTTTCCCTGCCAAGAAAAAAAATAGAGTCCTCAACCTTAGGACAATTTTTCTCCTCTAGCATAATTTCCCTTTACTAAAATCATGAAGCCTCCTATATCCATCATGTGTCCACACACACTACTTGATAATATGAAATGTCACAATGACTTATCTCCTTTATATACAATCCTTATGGGTCACCATAGAATCCCCTCCACAATTAAACATCAAATTAGGTGTTCCTTGTGGGTGTGAAGCCCCAACACAAGCCCACAAAGACCATCACTAAACCCATGAAGTCCCCACTCAAATCCAAGGGGGTTTTCACCAAACCGAAAGTGTGACCTGGTGCCCACGACGATTCCCACATTCCCAACACCTAGGGTCATGTGAGAATACCTATCCAAAGCTACAAAAATCAACATCCAATTCCAGAGTGTTGGACTACTACAAGAAATTTAATATTTGTTTTCTCTAGTTCAAGACCGGATTTTGAAATTCCAACATTGTCGAGGAGTTGTCCACATGGAAGACCAATGTTTTGATATCCATCCTTGTGAGCATTGTGGAAAGCACAATTATCCTTCAGAAATATGTTCTAAATGCAAGACAACTACAAGAGTAAAGAACTACTATGGGTGGATGACTTCTTAGTGATGGTCATCAACATTCAAGAATATATCTCAGTCATACCATAGAATTCAATTTCGAGTAGTGGCACATATTACAACGAAAGTATTTGCATCTTCTCACCTTGTACCTAACAAGGGGGAACACCATCAACGATTGAGAGTAAGTATTAAAGTTTTGAAATCTTATAAATCGAGTATTAACAAAAGAGTGTGTTTCGGTTTGTGGTCACCTAAAACCACCAGACAACAATTTGTGTTTTTCCTGAAACCACCACATATTAGAAGAATTACAACTTATTCTAGACAATGGTTTGTGGTTTTCCTTAAACCTCCACTTGGAAAAAGACATTCAACTTTTTCTAGAGAATAATTTATGATCATTTTAAAAACAATGTTCAAGAGCACTTCCAATTATTAGAAGACATCATCTTCTAGCTTCTAGCTAACTTAGGAAATGTTCTTGGAACCATTGAGCCCTAGAGCCAAGTTCCATAGTTTGTGGTCATCCGTAAACTACCAGATTGTTTTGTGGTCTTCCCTAAACCAACACCACCATTTAGTAGAAGACATCAACTTTTGCAAACCATTTGGTTTGTGGTCATCCCAAAACCACTAGATTCACTAGATTTAGAGAGCACATTTAGCCATCAACAACTGCCCACTTCGAGATTTCAGTTGCATACTCGAGATTTCAGATCTCTCCTTGGACTCACATACACCCCTTCAGATTAAGGAGGGGAATGTTGGAAACGTAATTCGTTAGGGTTATGAACTTGACAAAATGTGAATAGTCAAGTTCTAGGAATGCTTTCGGGAGTCCAAGAGACATCTTGGAATACAAATCCAAAATTCAATATCATGTATTTATAGATGTATCATATTGATGAATAATATGTATCTCACACTTATCCATTTGTAGCATTCTAACATGATCTATTAGGCCCTTAATATTGAAGGTGATATAATACCATGTTAAACTATGCAATGAGACATAACACAATAATATTGGTGGAAAATGCTTTAACCATATCAACAATATATTCATCCACTGATATCAATATATAATACATGGATATAATCACCTAGTGAATTAAAAAGTGCCACCACATTGACAACTCATCAATATATAATAATGACATCTCATTAATGATCAAGATGACAACTAATAAAGAGGTAATCTAGGAAAAGGTTTTAACCATATCAACAATATATTCATCCAATAATATTAATATATAGTATATGGATGTAATCACCTCTTAAACTTAAGAGTGCTCACACATTAAAAAATCATCAATAGATAAGATGACACCTCATCAAGGATAATGATGACAACTAATAAAGATGTGATTTAGGACTTTTCATTGTATAGGGTCTCACCTGATAATATCATTTACGCATATTTGATTATTTTTATTGGGTATGTGTTATATTCTTTGCACGAGTAGCCTCGGGAAACATGTCACATTTTTGCCTCATTTTTCGTGTTGCCTCGATTTTCATGTCCATTGTTGGATGGTTTTTTGGCACATGGTTTTTTGTCGATGGTTTTCACATGATTTTTTGCCGATGGTTTTCTATGTTCAGTTAAGGAATTAGGGTTGTTGACTAATCCATATCATTGGGTTAGGGTTTTGGATGTTGCTAGCTCATATGCATATTGTATTGTAAACAATGTAACACTATGAATGAATATAGAATATGTTGGTTTTCCCGGTTTGGGTTTCCAGGGGAAAAATCTCTGTGTAATGTTAATATTTTCCATTGTATCTTTTCTGTTCTTTTACTGAAAATATGTTTGCAGTAAATATTGTACAAGGTTAAAATCTACATTTGGTATTAGAGCTTTGTTGACTTCATGGGGATGCCTTTATGGGCAAGGGTTTGGTTTGGGACTGTGATAAGCCTTTCTACAGTGGGAGATCTATGGTATTGATTTTTCAGGTGAAAAGAAATGGCTAGCAATTCAAAAATGGAGATTGAGAAGTTTAATGGGCAAAGCTTTGAGCTGTGGAAGCTCAAGATGGAATATATGTGGGAAGAGATCAATGGATCGCGGAGGATCCAGGTACTACACCTACAGGAACTTCAACATATGACTGGAAATTGTTGGATCGGAAGGTGAAGAGCATAATCCGACCGTGTCTCTCAGATTCAATATTACTGGATGTGTCATAGGAAGCTACAACCAAAGATTTATGGGATAAGTTGGGAAAGTTGTATGAGTAGAAATCCATATTAAATAAACTATTACTGAGAAAGAAGCTATATAATATGAGGATGAGAGATGGAGACTCGGTGGCAGAGCATTTGAATGCTTTCAATACTATGGTAAGTCAGTTAGTATCTATTGAGATTAAAATTTCAGATGAAGATAAGTGTATCAGTTTATTTTTTTCTTTACCTGAATCATGGGATAGTCTGGTTGTGGCCATATCTAGTAATACAACTGCCTTCAATTTTGATGAAGTGGTCTCGTCCTTGTGGTCGGAAGAGATGAGACAGAAGAACATGGGAGGATAGAGCACCGACACATTATTGGCAAGAGGACGCTCCCAGGAAAGAAATAGATCCAAGTTCTCAAGTGGGAGATCTAATTCTAAGGGTAGATATAAATCTCCTGGAAAGTTTGTAAAGCTATGTTGGAGATTTGGAAAACAAGGGCACTACAAGAAGCAATGTAGATCCAAAGTTGAGAAAAAGAAGGGATCTAAAGAATCTCCTTCTACAGAACAAAATACCTCCAAGGAAGAAGGAGGGGATGTGTACTTAGCTTATTTAAGAACAAATGCAGATCATGAGGCATGGTTGGTTGACTCACGTGCATCCTTTCATATGACTCCCCATAGGGAGTGGTTCTATGAATATGAAAGGTATGATGGAGGTAATTTTTTCTTAGGTGATGATTCGACAATCATAATCATAGGATGAGTAAAAGTCAAGTTGAGGCTCATAGATGGAAGGATTAGAACACTTCTTTGTGTTCTACACATCCTAGGTTCAACCAGAAATTTGATTTATGTAAGCAAAATGGACGATGTAGGGGTAAAAACAATATTTGAAAAGGAAATCTGCAGGATGGTTTGAGGAGAAATGGTGTTGTTGAAGGGAGTTCAGTTTGGAAATCTATATAAGCTGCAAGGAAGCACTATTAGTGATGGGTGTAATAGTTCCATTGTTCTCGATATTGGATTTTAAGAATAAAGAACTCCTACAATCTCTGGAGAAAAGGTTATGTTGTGACATCAAAGACTGGGGCATATCAGAGAGAAGGGTCTTCTATTACTACACAGTAAAGGTATGGTTGAACGTATGTCTAAATTCTCTTTGGATTTTGATTTCTGTGAACATTGTGTATATGGGAAGCAGAATTGGGTAAGATTCCCCTCTAGTGCAATGAGGGCAGAAGGAATTTTACAGCTAGTTCACAATGATGTTTTTGGACCTGTGTCAGTCAAATCATTGGGAAAATCTATGTACTATGTCTCATGTATAGATGACTTCTCGAGGGATACTTGAATATATTTCCTTAGGAAGAAATATGAAGTCTTTGACAAGTTTAAAGAGTTTATGGCTCTTGCTGAGAATCAAACAGAGAAACGAATTAAGGTGCTGAGGACATATAATGGTTGAGAGTTCTACGGGAATGAATTTGAAGAATTCTTTAAGAAGTGCGGTATATCAAGGTATAAGACTACTCCATATACACTTCGGCAGAATGGAGTTGCAGGAAGGATGAAAAATACACTGATGGAAAAAGAAAGGTGCATGCTCAGTGGTGTCGGGGTAGGGAAAAAATTATGGGTAGAGGCAGTGGGTACTGCATGTTACTTGGTCCACAGATCACCCTCATCAACGCTGGATGATAGGACTCCACAAAAGGTATGGACTGGTAAGAAACCTTCTCTCAACTTCTTAAGGTATTGGATGTGATGCATATGTTCATGTTCCAAAGGAAACATGAGTAAGCTAGATAAGAAGGCTAAAAAGTGTATCTTTATTTGATATAAAGATGGTCTCAAAGGTTATAATCTTTGGAACCCAGAAAATAAGAAGGTATTGTATAGCCAAGATGTGGTATTTAGAGAAATGAATGATGTTGTTAAACAGGAAGTCCTACCAAGTAAGGAAGAACCAGAGAAAATAGATTTTGATTTAAAGGATGATGAATCATACTCTACAGAAGAACATGAATCAAAAGAAGAAGATCCTCATACTCCAGTATTGAGGAGATCGGTTCGATAAAGAAGGGTACCAGAAAAGTATACTCCATCTGATTACCATTCAATTTTTGCTTTGTCTATTATTAGTGATTATCCTAAAACTGTCAGGGAGGCAGTGGATTCAGAGGATGGAAATCTCTGGAAAAATGCCATGGACGAAGAAATGGCATTGTTGGATAAGAATGAGGCTTGGGATCTAGTGGAGTTGCCGACTGAAAGAAACCCCATTAGAAGCAAATGGGTATTTAACAATAAGCTGAATGTAGAAGGAAAAGTGGAGTTGTTATTGGGGAAACCACAACTATGGGGCGGGGGGGGGGGGAAGGAAGGACAATGAAAACCCATCCTATAATGTTTCCAGATATAAAGATGAAATGTACTCAAATAAAACAAACCTCAAGTCCACTTTAAATTCACCAAAGAAAATGAGAGGAACAAAACACTCAACATGTCAAATCTACTTAGAAAAGGAAAGAAACAAAGAAAATGATCAAACATAAAGTGGATCTTTGTTATCATACCCTACCAGGATCACAAGATTAGGAAAAGTACAAATTTGATCAAGCAAAGTTCAAAAAGTTTTAAAAACTATCATCTACAGGGGTGGTTGCATCCTAATAGTTGTGTGACTCATGACCATTTTGCAGGTGGTCGCGGGATGTATTATAAGTAGCTCATGATCGATCTCTTTGGTACAAATTGTTCAGTGGTGACCCTCTACAAAATTTGTGGAAAAAGAACCATATTTGGCCCATATCTAACATATTTGAAAGATATGCTCTCTCAATGAGTGATGAGGAAAAGAATAAGTTACAAAATAGGTTTCAAGGGTAAAAGAGCAAGGGAATTTCAAAACTAAGGAAGAATCAAAGATCCTTCCACAATGGATTCGCCATTTTTTTTTGTGTATAAATATCATCTATGGATAAGAAATACCTCCCTTGGATATTCCCTTGATCCAATACATACAACGTGATAGACCATTATGAGGTTTCCCTAGATATAACTAGATTTCATTCCTTTTACACTAGAGGAAAGGGAGGCATACCTTGTTAACCGATAGTTGTCCTTATGTGTCCAGTCTAACGCAACTCTAGAGATCTAGATCTAGCTCCTATGATTTGTTTCATGTACATAAGTGACAAACAAATACTAATCTACAAACCCTTTCAAGTGTTAGGAAATCTAAATATATTCTAGATCTAGTCGAATCTATCCAAGGAAAAATCAAATATACCATACAAAGTTGAATATGATAGATTTGGTAAGGGAAACACACACACACACACACAAAGATATATATATATATATATATATATATATATATATATCAATTAAATGAAAGACACATACATCAATGTAGTCATACCTTAAGTCATGATGTAATCCTCCTAGATCCTTGCTCCAACTTCTCCCTAGCTCTCATAGAACCAAGGTTGACCTGATATGAAGGATAATCTTTATTGAAGAGCTCCTCTAAAATTTTTGCAGCATGTACCTGTAAATGATTCCTCCTTTTGTTTCCCATGGAATGCCTTCTTTATATAGATTGGTGGAGGAGGCTAGGGGATGATTCTACATCTATAGAAATCAATGAACCTCAACTAGATTGAAAGTTCCCAATCTCTTATAACAAGACAAACAACTCTCCCAACATCGATCTCCTCAAAACTCACCAAATCTAGAAGGCTACAAGGGATATCGCAGGTTGTTAATAGTACAACCAATGATCAGTCATCTCCTTCCAATGATGCAACTCACAATCAATCATGCTATGCCAATGTCTTGGAGCCCAACCTCCCTCAAAATCAGTGCAATCCAAGGAACACGAGTGTATCTCAACAAATAAGGCTATAACAATAGTCAACAATGTCCATACATTCCCCAAAATCCATGTGTAGTCCTTGCCCATACCAATAGCAACCCTTAGCCTAACAATCAACAATGTCAGTATATTCTCCACAATTCACATGTAGTCCCTACCTAGACCAATAGTAATCAACAAAATCCATATATTCCTTAAATCCATATGTACTTCGCACCCATACCAATAACAATCAACAAATTCCATATATTCCCCATAGTCCATGTGTAGTCCCTACTTGAACCAATAGAAATCAACACAGTCCATATTCACCAAAACCCATATGTACTCCACACCTAGACCAATAACAATCAAGAAAGTCCATGTATTCCCTATAAATCATGTAGTCCACTCCTATATTAATAACAATCAACAAAGTCCATTTATTCTCTATAATCCATATGTACTTGGTTTTGAAACTTCTCAACATTTCAAGTGGACACTCCACCCATCATCAGGGGAACCAAATAAAACTTTAGTAACATAGAAAAGATAAAATAGAATAGAATTAACTATTACAAAATAATATTAAAAATATTCAATAAAGAGAGATTTGGTCAAATTAAAAAAAATAATAATACTTAGAATTCAGGGTTAATGAAAGTTACAACTATAAAAACAAATAACAAAACAACTAATTGAAAAATGTTTAATTTATAAAAAATAATATTTTTTATTAAAATAATAAAGAATTAAAAAAATTCAAAAATAAAAAAGATAAAACTAAAAATTAGAAGCTCATCTACATAGTAGTAAAAAAATAAAAATTATGAAAGATTAATATATAACAATATATTAATAATAATAAAAAATGTTACAAAGAAATAAGTATACATAGTAGTAAAAAAATAAAAATTATGAAAGATTAATATATAACAATATATTAATAATAATAAAAAATGTTACAAAGAAATAAGTATTAGCTAAATGATGGACACAATAGAGCTAATAATTAGCTAAATTGATGGGCATATAATAGATGAATAAACCCATGGTATCAAATAAACCTTATTGGATTTGATATAAAGAAACATTAAAATAAAATATTATATATTAACAAGTGGCATGGCAGTGGTTGTCCCTGCCAAAAAGTTTGTTGTGCATTGTTGCAGGTGTATGTAATAGTGGTGATGTGTAGGCGAAGTAGTGGTAATGTGTGTTGATGTTGGTAGATCTGATGCTCCTCGTTCTATACAATGAGTCTAAGATTGTTTAAACATGTGCTAATGAGTTATTCCAATTCCTAAAGCGTATATTGTAAGTAGTAGTGATGTGTGTTGATGGTGTAGATATGATGTTGCTCGTTATATACAATACATCTAAGATTGTTTAAGCATGTGCTAATGAGTTATTCCAGTTCCTAAAGCATATATTGTTGATTAAATTGTTAAAACTCTAATCATAGTTTGTTAGTTTACCTAACGATTATACAGTTACATGACAGTTATGGTATATTTGTATTATATATGTACGTCTATGTACATGATTAATTGCTCATTGATAGATATAGAGTATGCCTTTTCTGCCAGTATATATTTATCTCTGTTCATCATGGTTTCTTGATCACTTGAGTTATTTCCATTATGTTTCTTCATTTTTCTTCATTATGAATCTAACAGTGGTATTAGAGCATGTAGATGATCTTAGAGGCCTGCTAGATTATCAGAACATGAAGATGATCTTATGATCCTGGTATTTTATCAGAGTCATGTAGTTTTTCCATGGAGTTGAGTTGCAGTGGAGGTTGTGTGGTCTGAGCATTCTGAGAGGAATAGAGTCGACAACCTCTGTTCAGCAAGGAAGGGATCAACAATCTGAAATAGAGCAAGAGTCGAAGAAGTATGTTGAAGAGATCGAATTTGACATACTTCATCCTATTAATTGGGAAGATCTCAGAAATACTTAAAGAGGGGTTTACCGAAAGGATCTCTACAAGAAGCCTGGAGTAATACACACTGATATGGATCACTAGTTTGGGAGGAGAAGAATCTGGAATCCAGATATAGTTGTGTAAAGATAAAACCCGAGAATAAAAGGTTCTGTTGTAGAGAAACGAAGCACGATGGCAAGAGAGGCACGATGGTGAGATGCCCCCATTGGATAGTCATTGCACCGCTGCACATTTTAAGAGCACAATTGAGATTTTCGTTGCTGCATTCTTTTAATTAAAGAGGAGTGAAGTTTATTTTTTAATTTTCAAAAATGACTTGTGATTTATTTTTTATATTATGGTGGTTATGTTGTGGAGAGTTAAAGCCACAATGAAGTAGAGAAGGATTTTTGGCATCAGAAAAGAAATAAAATAAGTGGGTGAAAAGATAAAAGAGAATGAAAACAGATCAAGTGAATTAAAATTTCCCCTAAAGAAATTTTTGTAGGGAATTAAAAGCTTTGCGGTATTTTAAATCTAAGTATTGATACATAGCGTGAATTGCAAAGATGCATCTTGCACAAGTGGAATATTTACGTTTATTATATGAGTTTTTTTATTCCTTGCAAATTTTTTATTGATTATTTTACTCACGGCTCCATGGAAACGCTAAATGATAACAATCTTTCTACCATTGATTTGACTGTGTATTTGAGCATTGCATGAAGGATAGAATCCGATCTGGAGATAGAGTGGGTCTAAAAGTAGGCCATATTGGGTACTCGACACTCCCGACACCCAAAGAATCATATCTGGTTTTGAAGGAATCCAGTGCATTAAAGAATCAAATGCAACTCAATTATTTATGATTTGTAGCTTTTCCTTTGTAAATGCAATGAAATTGAGAAGCGTTCTTTTGCTAACATAAATAAGATTAGTAGGTAAAGTGAAGAGCATTAAGACAAAGGTGGTTTTGTGTTGGTGATAATTATGACCTTTTATGTAATTGAGATAAAAGAGGTTATCAAATCTTTTATAGAGGGTTCCATTTTTGTAATGAAGTTATAAGGTGGTTGTAAAGGTGTTATAAGGGGTCCAACAAATTGCATTTGCAAAATTGTATTTGGTGTTATTGTTTAAGTTGTAGACCTACTCGAAATTGAATAAGGGGGTCTTAGGATCTTTGTGTGCGTCATTGGTTATCCTATATTTTTTGGCATTCATGCAATGGACAATCTCTCTTGGCATGCACAACAGGATACAAAATTGAATTTTGTGGCATTAACATACAACAAACATCTCTCTTCCATATTATGCATACTGGAAATAATTGAAGAAATATTTACAATATTGCGCACATTAATTAACTCAACTACAAAATCTACAATTGCAATAAACAAGTTCACTCTCAGTATAGTGATTACTTGTTTACAAGTAATGCACAAGAAGATTGATATGTTCAAACTTCAAAACAAAATGTTATTTGATGAGTTAAATCTTCTTCGACACCAATAATGTGATTTCAAAAAACAAAATGACATCAAGGATGAAAATAATGAAGACACTCAGTTGACTAGTGATGACAGTCATAAACATGAAGATGAGTTGGATAAAGTCCCTATGACAGAAAAAGTTGTGGATAAATGTGGCAAAGAAATTAGAATTGTTCGACCATGGAAATAATTACCCTTTAAATGAAATTGATATGGACTAGGATATGTAAAGGATGCTCACAACCTTTTTCATATTCCTAATTATTGCGAACCTATTTTCTTTGTGAGTGGAGGTTTTTTGAATGATGACAAGACGATAGAGCTTGAGGATATTGGTAAAGAACATGTACATGATATTGCTGCTGATGATGATGCTACAGATATTCCAGATCATGATAATCGGTCAGATAAAGAACCCATATAGTGCAAACACTATCACTGGTTTGGCCATGATAAGTAAAACTGCTTTGATCTTCACCCATGCAGATTTTGTGGGAAGACAAATCACCCCTCGATAAGGTGTCAAAAGCACAAGAGAAAACATATTCATTTTGAATGGCTAGGGAATTGGCGTTGGTGTTGGCATTTGGAAGCCAATTTATTGGAGAATGCTTATCGACGGATTTATACACAAGTACAGTCGTACTTGATTGGAGATATTTCTACAGTTGACGGACATGATTTTTTTTCAGGATTATATGATATAGGATATGATCGAGGCCTAGTTGATGTAGTCTTCTGAGTTGAAGGTCAAGTTTTCAGACTCCGCCGACAGACAATTTGATTAACCTTTTCCACTTTACATTGTGAAAGCGTACACATTGTTCCAGTAGCTTATACAGGTGTTGGATCTCTTCTTGGCCATACTTGGAATTTGAACCACTTGTCCCTGACAGGGGGGAAATCTAAATTTTTGAGTCAGGTTCCAAGTTTGATTTAGAGCATGTGAACATATGATCAAGTATGCAACCTAGTTCCCAGTATGCAGTCTTGTTCCTGAACATATTGTTGTTGACAGTTTGTGGTCAGCTTAAAACCACCATTTAAGCATAAGACATGAATTTTTGCTTGTTAAATTTTTCAGATTTTTGAGCCTTGAGCTCTTGTTAGTTTATGGTCAACTTAAAACCATGCCATTTAGTAGAAGATATCATCTTCTTCTAGACATTCGGTTTGTGGTCATCCCAAAACCACCAGATTGGTTTGTGGTCATCCCAAAACCACCAAATGAGTTTGTGGTCACCCTTAAACCACCAATTTAGTAGAAGACATAAGCTTCTGCTATTTTTTTAGAGTTCAGAGAGCATCTTCAGCCAACCCTATGAATATTTGCTTGACACATTGTTGATTATCAAGTAGTGGCAGTTTTTTAGGAAAGAACAAACTTATGATTAAGGGGGGATGTTAAAAGTCTAATCATAGTTTGTTAGTTTACCTAACTGTTATACAGTTACATGACAATTATGGTATATTTGTATTATATATGTACATCTATGTATATGATTAATTGCTCATTGATGGATATAGAGTATGCCTTTTCTGCCAGTATTTATTTATCTCTGTTCATCATGGTTTCTTGATTGCTTGAGTTATTTCCATTATGTTCCTGCATTTTTCTTCATTATGAATCTAACATAAACCATGTTGTATTATACACTGGTATAAATAGCACATGTTTCACAAATTGCTTTCATGGGCAATCTATCTTGGCATTCCATTATCCCATTCAATCTCGGGAACTCAATTTCCCTTGCCACTAAAACTTTTTTCTTTGCTTCTGGGCCCTATACTCTTGGGTTTCTATCTCAATCTCGATCTATACTTCAATTTTCATTTGAAAGAACCAAGTTGTGTGAACTGCAACCTCATCCCATAATGGAGATGGATAAGACTAAACAAATTCAATCCCATCTAAGAAAATTAACTGAGAGAGGCCTTAAAAGTGAAAGAGTGAAAGATAACAAAATTGCATATTAACACTAGCAGTGTAAAGGAATCATGCACAATAATAAGTAATCGTGTAATACTAAAACAATTGAATTTCCACACAAAAAATTAAAACAATTGAAGTAAGCAATATTGAAAGTATGCAATTATATGAATAATAAGAGAAAAAAAAATGAAAGAATGTTCACAATGAAACTTAAAAATTTTGAAAAATTAAAAGCTTTTCTTATAAAATTTTATAAGAGTAACATATTATATCAATTGTTTTTTATAATTACTACATTAGTATGCAATTATATGAATAATATGAGAAAAAAAAATGAAAGAATGTTCACAGTGAAACTTAAAAACTTTGAAAAATTAAAAACTTTTCTTACAAAATTCTATAAGAGTAACATATTATATCAATTGTTTTTTACAATTACTACATTAGTATGCAATTATATAAATAATATGAGAAAAAAAAATGAAAAAATGTTGATAGTGAAACTTAAAAATTAAAAAAAATTAAAACATGATTCTATAGAAGTAACATATTATATCAATTGTTTTTTACAGTTACTACATTATTACAGATATAGATATATACAAACCTACATATTTTCCCTTCTCATATTGTCAAGAGCATGAGTATGTGAAAAGTGAAAATAAACAATTACTACATTATTATAGATATAGATATATACAAGCCTACATATTTGCCCTTCTCATATTGTCAAGAGCATGAGTATGTGAAAGTGAAAATTCTAAAAAACAAATGTCACAAATACACAAGCATGAACACAATGAAAAATGACGAATATCACAAAGAAGTTCATAGTGCTTAGAAAATAAATCCCAATCTTTATTTTAAAAAAATTTACTAACTTTCAAGAAAACGAAAAACTAATATATTAAAATACCAACAAAGAGTTGAAATGTGATTAGTTTAGTCTTTATTTTAAAAAAAATTACCTATTATTTTTGTGAAATGCAAGTAACTTTCAAGAATAAGCAAAACTAATATAATAATATATCAATGTGAAGAATTGAAATGTGCTTAGTTTAGTTGTAGATAACTCTAAATGAATGATTATAGTAAAATGTTTCAATATACCATAGTGTAGTTAACAGGAAAAAAGTATAATGAAGATACGTACAGTTACATTGAAAACGGCATGTTTAGTGGGGTGTTCTGGATTTACAATATGAATTGGTATCCAGAATGGTGGTTGCACGTTAGAGCTGCAAAATGAATTGAAGCATGTTAATAAAACTTCAACTAGAGATAAAATAACTAAAACTTTGGAACGCGATTTAATTGATTTATATTTAGTGCTAGTTTACCTTATATCTGTAAAAAAATGGAGGTCAATCGGGGTTTCGGCGATTACAAACATCGAATACAAAAATAAAAGCCCACGTTGTTTGCCGAATCCCGAAATGAGAAAAGGTTGTGAGCCCAACACTTTGGGTTTCGGGGTTTGGGGTTTGGCGATTACAAATGTCAAACACCAACACACAACAACTCCCAAATCGCGAAAATGCGAATGGAATGTGGGCCCAGCACTTTGGGGTTTCGGGGTTTACGAACACCTAACGCACAAACAAAATGAAATAAGAAATGCCGAATTGCGAAATGCAATTAGGGTGTGGGCCCAACAATTTCGGGTTTCGATGTTTGGTAAAGCAAAGGAACTCTACGCATATGTAACAAGCAAGTCCCAAATGTCGAAATATCATTTTTTGTATTTAATCTCCTTTTAAAATCACACGCTCCAACAAATAAACTTGGAATAAATAAATGATCGGATTTGTAATTAGTAAAACCAAAAAATTACTGTGTTTGCTCGAAAATGAATCTATCAAGAAATAAAATGAGTTTACAAACTCAATAACAGAAAATCATAAACACAAAGCAAACCTCCAAACAGGGAATAACTGATTTGATTCAAGAAATGCTTTCAAGCTCTTGTCTCACCCTCTGTGTACATATTACAATATGATTCAAGTATTTATAGGAACAAAACTTGCCCCTTCGACCTTAGGAAAAATTAAATCAAGGTGGTGATGGTATTTGGTGGCATGCAAAGGCTAAGGCATCCACCGCTTGACAGTGAACCCTCACGTCTTGAATGGTCAAGACAACCACTGATCTGTCGTCATAAGGCAGTGAAATGATTAATCTCTAACATACTCCCTCTTAATCATTTCAGGACAAAACAAACTAAAACATGTAAAACAAAATTGTTGTAAACAATGCATTACAGCTTGCAGACCCCAATATTACTTCTATGCTTTTTAAACAATTCATTTCCCAAAGGTTTCGTAAAAATGTCTGCAAATTGTTCTTCAGATCAACATAACTGAATAGAAATCTCCTTACCAGTTACGAGCTCTCGAATGAAATGACACCTTGTATCAATGTGCTTACTTTGTTTGTGAAAAACGTGATTCCTTGACAATGCAATGGCAGATTTATTGTCACAGACTATCTGGGTTGCATCATTCTGGTTATGCAACAATTCATTCAAGACCCTTTTCATCCATACAGCTTGACATGCAGTTGCAGTTGTTGCAACATACTCTGCCTCAGTGGAAGATAGAGTCACAATGGGCTATTTCTTTGATGCCCATGCCACTGCTCCGGATCCAAGACTAAAAATATACCTAGATGTGCTTTTCCTGTCATCAATGGAACCTGCAAAATCACTATCAGTATATCTGATCAGCTCAAAGTTTAAGCTTGATGTATATTGGATACCAAAATTAGTTGTTCCAGCAACATATCTCAGGATTCTCTTTCCTGCTTGCCAATGAGTACTCTTCGGAGTCTCCATGATTCTGGAAATCAAACTCACAACAAACATAATGTCAGGTCTGGTTGTTGTTAAGTACATAAGGCTTCCAACCAACCTCTTATACAGGGTTGGATCAACATATGATCCTTCATCATACTTGCTCAGTTTAACACCAATTGCCATTGGTGTTGCAGCTGGATTGCAATTCAACATTCTAAACCTTTTCAACACTTCATTTGCATAGTTAGTTTGACAAATGAAAATTCCATCATCAAATTGATCTACTTCAATTCCAAGAAAAAATTTCATCAAACCTAAATCAATCATCTCAAACTCTGTTTTCATGGCATTTTTTAAATCATCTACAGATAGATCTCCAGTAAAAATCAGTTCATCAACATACAAACAGACAATCAAAATTTTACCTTTCTGGTCTACCTTTGTATACAGAGTTGGTTCACTTGGACTTCTGTTGAATCCAACACTGATTAGATATTCATCAATCCTGCTATACCAAACTCTGGATGCCTACTTCAATCCATATAAAGATTTCCTTAACTTGTAAACCTTATCTCCGTGTTTATCAATCTCATAACCCGAAGGTTGTCTTACATAAACTTCTTCTTCCCAATATCCATTTAAAAATGCAAACTTGACGTCCATCTGATGCATGATCCATCTACTTTGAGCTGCAATAGCTAAGACCATCCTTACTGTGTCAATCCTTGCTACAGGAGCAAAGGTTTCATTGTAATCAATACCGGGTTGCTGACTAAACCCCTGAGCTACAAGTCTTGCCTTGTACTTCTCAATATCACCTTCTGCATTAAGCTTAGTCTTAAAAACCCACTTAACACCAATACTTTTCTTGCCTTTAGGTAAATTGACAAGATCCCAAGTGTTATTCCTTTCAATGGAATCAATATCCTCATCCATTTATTTTATCCAGACATCCTCTTTAGCAGCGTCATCATAACTTACAGGATCATAAGCTATAAATGCAAAATTTGAAATCTGATCTACCTCTTCATTCTGATCACATAATTCTCTTAAACTTCTAGTTTTCTTTCCTTTAAATATGTTTTTCAATGAAGCTAAAGTAGGATCTGATTCACTGCTTACCTATGAATCTATTTGATGTCCACCATGTCCAGATGGCTCACCATGCTCATGAGTTCTTGGCGTTCTAAATTGAGATGGGCTAAAATCTGGTGCTATCCTTGTTGGACTTCTTGCTGTAGGCGTATGTGCATGTGGAACCATCTATCCATCTTCTTCACTCTACTCAACTTCATCATCATCTTCACAGGGTAACATAGCTCCCTCTAAAATTGATTTGCCAATACTTCCATCCCAGGCTTCATCTTCTTTAAACTGAACGTCTCTGCTGATTACATATTTCTGGGTGATGGGATTGTAGAGTTTATATGCCCTAGATTCTTCACTGTATCCAACAAAGATACATCTCTCACTTCTGTCATCCAACTTTCTCCTCATTTCTGTAGGTACATGCGCAAATGCAACACATCGAAAAATTCTGAAATGGGAAACATTGCAAGACTTACCATCCCAAGCTTCTTGAGGTACATGATCCCTCATGGTCTTGGTCGAACTTCTATTCAAGATAAAAACAGAGAAAAGAACTGCATCTCCCCAATATTCATTTGAAATATGATTCTCTTTCAACATGCTTCAAGCCATATCCATGATGGTCTGATTCTTCCTTTCAACCACTCCATTCTGTTGTGGAGTATATCGAGCAGTAAAATGCCTTTTAATTCCATGAATACCACAAAATTCAATGAATTCAGTCAATTTATACTCACCTCCTCTGTCAGACCTGCAGATCTTAATGGTTCGACCACTCTCATTCTCAACCATAGACTTAAACTTCTTAAGAACATTAAAGGATTCGAACTTTTGTTTCAAAAAATACAACCAAGTCTTCCTACTGAAATCATCAATGAAAGTCATAAAATAAACACAATCAGTTAAAGAAGGTGTTTGGATAGGTCCACATAAATCTGTGTGGACAATTTCCAATGGAGCTTTTGCTCTGTAGGAAACACCTGAAACAAATTTCTCTCTATGATGCTTCCCAAGGATACAACTCTCACAAGAGCTTGTAGGTTACTGAATACATGGCAGCCCCTTTACCATATGCTTCTTCTGTAACAGATCTAAGCCACCAAAATGTAAATGACCATATCTCAAATTCCATAACCAAGATTCATCTGAACTTCCAACTTTATAAACATTCAAAGAACCACTCAAATCATTTATCATAATAAGTGGAAATATCCTATTATTGGTCATCTCTACTCTTGCAATCAACTGTTTGCTGGGAAATTTATCATAGATTGTACATACCTTGTTCTTGAAGAACACTCTGTACTTTTTCTCTATCATTTGTCCAACACTGATAAGATTGCATTTTAAACCAAGCACAAAGTAAACATCATCAATATTTCTTCTCTGATTTTTCTTAGTGTAAACTGGAACTACACCTTTACCATTAACTGTGACCTTATAGTCATTTCCTAGTTTGACTTCAGACTGGATACTAGTATCAATGGAAGAAAATAAGTCCTTATTACCAATCATGTGGTTGTTGCAACCACTATCCAAAAAAAAAATATCATTTTCACATTCCTGAGTGACGTTACAGGTCAAAAACACAGGATTTTGAAAATCCTCATACTCATCTGTGATATGTGCAGAGTGCTTTCCAACATCTGTCTGTTTCTTCCAACATTTGTTAGCAAAATGCCCAAACTTCTTACAATAATAACATTGCACTTTGGATTTATCATACCTCTGATTTTCTTGTTGCTAGGGTTTGCTGCTGCTCCCTCTTAAGTTAGGAGGATTCTGTTGGGGCTTCTGCTCAGACTCTGATTCAGCTCTGTTGTCCCTTGGGCCAGAAAATTGACCTCCTCTTCCACGAGTTTGAAACCTTCCTCTGCTTCTGCCTCTGGTAACATGCAGTTGGGATTTGAAAGCAAGATCCAATGATCCTTCTTCATATCTAGATATCCTAGATTCATGAGCAACAAGAGAACCAATTAACTCATCAATTTGCATTAAACTTAAATCTTTAAATTTCTCTATGGGAACAACAACAGGCTCAAACTTCTTGGGAAAACTTCTTAGCACTTTCTCAATAACTCTTTTATTCTCAACATCATCTCCATACTGCCTGAGTTGGTTCACAACACTCATTACTTGAGTCATGAAAGTATCAACACTTTCGTCATCCTTCATCTTCAGATTTTCAAAATCCCTTCTCAAGTTCTGTAACTTGACTATCTTCACCTTGGACACCCCTTGATAACAGGTTTCAAGAATGTCCCAAGCCATCTTTGAAGATGAGACACTAGCAATCTTCATAAAAATGGATTCATTTAATCCTTGCTGGATTAATCCAAGAGCTTTATTATCCTTCTTCTTGTTTTCCTTCAGCAAAACACAGTCAGCATTAGACAGAGCCAATTCTGTTGCAGCATCAACTGGCTCAACATAACCATCAATAACATAAGTCCACAAGTCCTGAGAATGCAAAATCGTCCTCATCCGAATATACCAGGAGTCATATGACTTCTCACTCAATACAAGAACTTGAATCTGAGAAGAACTACTACCAGACACAACCATTTATAAAAATTGACAGAATTTAAATTAACCTTCACCCAGAAAAATATGAGAATAAAATTTTTGGCACTAACAGGAATAATCAGCAATGAATTAAGCAATTGCTAGATAAACTACAGGCTCTGATACCAAATGTAAAAAAACGGAGGTGAATTGGGGTTTCGGCGATTACAAACGCCGAATACAAAAACAAAAGACCACGTTGTTTTCCGAATCCCAAAATGAGAAAAGGTTGTGGGCCCAACACTTTGGGTTTCGGGGTTCGAGGTTTGGCGATTACAAATGCCAAACACCAACACACAACAACTCCTGAATCGCAAAAATGCGAATGGAATGTGGGCCCAGCACTTCGGGGTTTTGGGGTTCGGGATTTCGGGGTTTACGAACACCCGACGCACAAACAAAATGAAATAAGAAATGTCGAATTGCGAAATGCGATTAGGGTGTGGGCCCAACAATTTCGGGTTTTGGTGTTTGGTAAAGCAAAGGAACTCTGTGCATATGTAACAAGCAAGTCCCGTATGCCGAAATATCAATTTTTGTATTTAATCTCCTTTTAAAATCACACGCTCCAACAAATAAACTCGGAATAAATAAATGATCGGGTTCGTAATTAGTAAAACCAAAAAATTACTGCGTTTGCTCGAAAATGAATTTATCAAGAAATAAAATGAGTTTACAAACTCAATAATAGAAAATCATAAACACAGAGCAAACCTCCAAACAGGGAATAACCGATTTGATTCAAGAAATGCTTTCAAGCTCTTGTCTCACCCTCCGTGTACGGATTACAATATGATTCAAGTATTTATAGGAACAAAACTTGCTCCTTCAACCTTAGGAAAAATTAAATCGGGGGGCGGTGATGGTATTTGGTGGCCTGCAAAGGCTAAGGCGGCCACCGCTTGACAGTGAACCCTCACGTCTTGAAGGGTCAAGACGACCACTGATCCGTCGTCATAAGGCGGTGAAATGATTAATCTCTAACAATATCAACAACAGATCTCATTCTTGTTCTGTCCATTCAAAAGTCAATGTCGGTTGAACATGAAAATGCAACATCCATACTAGCTATATGAATAACAATATACACCCTAGACATAAAGCATTGAAAAAGAAACGTCCATTCCAGACGGGGTGTAATGACCCCGAACATAGTCTAATAAGAGAATGTGAATCAAGCCAATAAGAAACAAGCTAATTTGTAAAAAGATATTACAATGTTGTAAAAACATTTAAGAAGATATGAAAGTACTCCTAGTCAGTGCGATAGAGGTATCTATTTTGCAAAGCCCCATATATATCTCCATCAAATAAATCTATAAGTTATTAGCAAAGCCATTTCCAAGTTTTAATCAACCCATAATTTGAAGATGGAAAATTGAAAATCTAGTTGGTAATAGACTGGAAAATCTAAAAGCAAATCAAAATTCGGTAACTGATTTTATGAAATGTTGTCTTCATGTATTTTTGTTCTTTAAGGAGTGTGATTTAGATTACAACTTACCAATCTTGCAAATGCACATTCCAGGCATTGTTTACATGCATATTGTAAACCATCACTAACTTACTAGTAGATAACAATCATTCGATGAAACAAAGGGATGACAAAGGTAAGACAGCTAAGGCGTATCCATTGGATTGGACCCATCGCTAAGTGAAAACCATTCTCTCCTATGGTTCTATGTATACACACAGTCAATTCCACCAAAAACTTCAGGTGTTTACACACTGGTTCCAAATTCTTCATGTCTTAGTTGTTCATACACATACATTATTATTGCAAATTTATTTACAAGGTTTTATTTTGTACTGGAAAGAATACATGATATTAGCTGATACACATACATTCTATTGCTAGGAGGCAATTATGAAGCCAAACCATTCTATAAGGAAAGTAACTAAGAGGCCAAGTGACCAACTTTAACCAATATACCATCATGTTGCATGGTAGGGTGTCCTGTATGGATGTATTTTAGTGTTTACCTCCTCGTCCTTAGACCAAAAACCTATTTCCAAACAAGTAGACTGTAATTCAGTTCATTCCATTATTATCTGATTACTATATTATATTAGTTACATTACAAATAGTGAGTTTTTTAACTATTTCAAAAATAAAAGATATATATTATATTCTATATAGACTCCAATGCAAATGAGGACTGAAGCAAATTTAGCTATCCGTGTGAATATATAAAAACTATAAAAAATTATACCTTTGTATTTAAGTGAAACACTAAAAATATACGACCCTCATTCAATATTTGACACATGTGTAACATGATGTATGTGATGCCAGGTTTCATGGTCTGTGTGCAATAACAAGCCACTAAGCCTCGACCATGGCACTCTTGGACTTATGTGACCATTGAATATATCTAAGCAATTTTTCTTTACAATTGTCTGCTGTAGGATATGATTGTGTCAGGTTTCATGGTTCAAGTACAACACTGAGCCATCTGATCAGCATGCCTTAAGTTTCGGCCATGGCACTCTAGGGATATGTGCTATGGGAAGCTTAAATCATAATTTTGATTTGGAAAGGAGTCCGCTAATGCTACGGTGAGATGTTGAATGGAAAGTATCGTTGCAGTTGATCACCAAAGAAGGTAGAGGAACCTACTACAAGTTTCATTGAAAACCTACATATGGAATGAAGTTTTTGCTTGACGAGGAACCTGTGATCATGGGAGGTAGTAGCCACAACCACTCTACCAAAGACTTAACTGATGACATAGCTTAGGGAAACTATCTTGAATGGAAGCTCTATATCCAGACTATGAATCTAGCAGATGAGGATAAGTTTGACTTCCTTTGTAGTATTTTGGTTAATAGAAAACAAACCTCTATTTCCCTTAGTAGGTGTCTACATAAAGGACAAACACTCATTTATATTAAAATGGTTAATGACTAATTCGTGTTCTAGGATTTTTGGGGGATTATGTTGTTGTGCATCCTATGGGTCAATGGATTACCTTTAGTCACGATTCGATCCAGTTCGGGCTTTTGAAAAAGTGCCAAGTCCTACAGATGTTATCAATGATCGAACGGTTAAGGTACTTAGCATATTGCATACAAATATTTTGTATGTAATTAGAAGCTTATAATAGTGTATGTGGTTTAGAAGGAATTTCTTTTATAGACTGTATATTGCTATTTATGCGCACACATTTGATCGATTCTGAAATCCTATAATTGCAAAACAAACAATTTAAAAATTTTGGTCATGTAGACGAGAGATTTATCAAATGCTTCGTTAATGTGGTCTTTGATCCTAAAGTAACCCCTGAGCACAAGAGCGTTTGGCTATCATACTGGGCTCAAATATGGCTTTTATATTTGTAATTTCTAGTAAAAAATGACAACATGGATGTAAACCACAATTTCTCATTAGCAAGGGTGACTAATGACATCTATTGTAATGTGGATGGGTAGTGTGACATGGACTACCAGAGGTATTGACACTAGCATTCACTGTTCCTTCATTGTTTTGTATTTTTAGGTCCATGGTGCCCATCATGCCTGGATACCACATTGGCTTGTCGTTCTTCTAGTTAAATTTTAGGTGAGAAAAGTCATATTTTCTAAAGCTAAAAGCACCAATAGTCAATCTTGTAGAATGATTTTCCATTTTCTCTATGTTAAAAGTTTAACATCTTCAAAGTAGGCATATGTAGCAAACATTGGGCAAAATTTGTTAAGCTGCTATATATGTTTTTTCTGGAGTAGGTAACCAAAGCTAACACCTAACACCAACCATTCCTAGGTTTTGTCTTCTGATTTATTGAATGGGTCGAGGCCTATATCTCTCCCACACTAAGATCTTTCCCAACCTGCTTGTGTATGTGGCAAAGCACTGACCAGATAGATAGGGCCCGACACTGGCTGATTAGTGCTTTTCTTCCTCATCACTTCATCAATTCTCATGAGTCAACTACCTAGCTCTCTACTTTCTTCATGTTTCTCACTATAATCCAAAATATGGCCAACATTCCATGCCAACTTGATAGAGTATGGCTTCAATCTTAATGCAAGCTAGCCAAGGAAGGCGCCTGAGCTATGGAGCTTGCTACAGGGCCCCTACACATATGCTCCTACAATCCTTAATTCCTCATGCATGGTGTTCCCAATCTCTTATTATTCCCAATCCATATGTAAGTGTTGTTTCCTATCGTCTCGCTAGTTAGGAGTGGGTGAATAAGGAATACATATTATGTTCTTTTCATTTTCGTTACGTGTTTCCCTTCTCACGGTTGATTGGCATAGCTTGGGGGACAAGACGTGTAACTACTTGTTTGTTGAATTTCAGACATCAAAAAAGGATACCATTGTTCACAACTAGGCAAGACCCAATCTTTAAACAACAAAAGCTTGTTTGTTAAATTTCATACATCAGAAAAGGATACCATTGCTCACAACTAGGCAAGACCCCATCTTTAAACAACAGATTGTACGTAGAAAAAAATATTATGTTTATTTCTCTTCTCTATAGATTGTTAAATCTGATTTCTCCTTAGATTGCATCATATTCACTGCTCACTATTCAATATTTCAAATCATACCTTCAACACAATCAAAAAATGTGTATGAATAGAGCATGACAACAATAAGTTGGTAGAGGAGAAGCATAAAGAAAAAATCTTGAACATAAACTAGAAAAGGTTGTTCCAAAAGCTTGCATATTTCCCTTGCTTTATGATAAATCACTACAAGTGAGAGATAATAGTTTGTACCTTAACTGCAAACTAAGGATCTCTGAAGTTTTAGCAATAGCTTTAGCCCACAAGAAACAACTTCAACAAGCTGAAGAATGATGTATCTTCAACACGTAAGAATGATGCTTCAGCAAGCCATGGATCTGATGATGGTGGTGGTGCACTAAATAATTGGATTATTATTCATTGTGGGAAGAGGAAGAGGTGGTGAGGGGGCTAAGGTGGAGTGTACAAATCAACTACCTACTCATTTATTCACTGACAATACAAAAATATTAATCAAACTGACATTTGAGAGTGCATAATGTGTTAATGCAATCATCATTTGACAATGATGAAGTATTGATATAGCTGCCATGAACTTCAACGAGCTTGAATGAATATAGCCAAAAAAATATGCAACAATTCTATAATAAACTCAAAAGTGATGCAACAACTTTATAATAAACTCAAAACTTTATCAAAACTCTATTTCAATAAAACTATAATAAACTCAAAATTTAGGTGAATAAACATTTAAAACATTAAGAATAGTAAAACTTGCAATAAAACATCAAATATCTTTTCCTATAAAATTAAAAAGAAAAATTATTTTTTATTATATAAAAAATAAAATTTGTACTTTATTATATTTAACATTATATTTACTATATTAAACATTATACAGGGTATGAAAAAAATATATACTATATTAAACATTACAATGACTGAAAAAATATAGAATCAACAACTAAACTAATACGAAGTATGCTAGAATCCATGCTTGCCTTAGGTTAATAGTAAAGAGGTTAGCAGTAAATACGTAAAGACTTCGTAAATAAATAAATAAAACCATATGTAGTCCAACGCATAATAAAGGAAGTTCATACATTCCAAGGTACGCAAGTTTGTTCCATAATCCAAATGTAGTTCCCCCAAGTGTATTCGCCACCAATAGCGATTAAAGGAGAATCCATATGTGGTCTCCCATACCAATAGCAATCGATAAGTCCGAACAATCCATATGTATTCGCCACCCACACCAGTGACAATCCACAGACCAAAAAGTGAGCTATTCAAAGAATAACGGTTGGATTATGTTCAACTGTTCGATGATTATGTTCAACTGTTCGATGGTAGAAAGTTTTGGATTATGTTCAACTGTCTTATGATAGAAAAGCTTCAAATTATAAATATCTTAGCTTAAATCATAAGCAATGGATATGGATACAATCATACTAAATTTACATATTTTTAGAAGTTTATAAAGTAAATAGACTCTTTTCAGGGTTCTTAGAGAATTCATATGTGATCCCTTATACCAATAGCAATCAATGAGTCCAAACAATCCATATGTATTCACCACCCACACCAGTAGCAATTGACAGAGAATCCACAAACTAAAAAGTGAGGGCTTCATTGTTTTTATGTTTAACATGAGTCTGATCAATGGATGGGAATCTTTATGCATCTTTGTTATTTAAAGTTAGAACAAGGGTCGAATTAGTCTAGAGAATGGATTTGAAGTTAGCATGCCCTGCTTGTAGGTGGTTGGGTATAAGGATGGAATTTGATGAACAAATTATTAGTCATGAGGCAATTTACCCAATCAAATATGATAACAAATTTCTACAAATCATCAAATCAAAACGGACATAACAGTTGTGGAAACTATCAAATTTAACAGGCTGGTTGGATTTGAAATTCCAACCCTGGTTGGGT
>ML781459.1:628860-652025 GCA_009831015.1 Picea engelmannii | reverse complement strand
GGGGGAAGGAAGGACAATGAAAACCCATCCTATAATGTTTCCAGATATAAAGATGAAATGTACTCAAATAAAACAAACCTCAAGTCCACTTTAAATTCACCAAAGAAAATGAGAGGAACAAAACACTCAACATGTCAAATCTACTTAGAAAAGGAAAGAAACAAAGAAAATGATCAAACATAAAGTGGATCTTTGTTATCATACCCTACCAGGATCACAAGATTAGGAAAAGTACAAATTTGATCAAGCAAAGTTCAAAAAGTTTTAAAAACTATCATCTACAGGGGTGGTTGCATCCTAATAGTTGTGTGACTCATGACCATTTTGCAGGTGGTCGCGGGATGTATTATAAGTAGCTCATGATCGATCTCTTTGGTACAAATTGTTCAGTGGTGACCCTCTACAAAATTTGTGGAAAAAGAACCATATTTGGCCCATATCTAACATATTTGAAAGATATGCTCTCTCAATGAGTGATGAGGAAAAGAATAAGTTACAAAATAGGTTTCAAGGGTAAAAGAGCAAGGGAATTTCAAAACTAAGGAAGAATCAAAGATCCTTCCACAATGGATTCGCCATTTTTTTTTGTGTATAAATATCATCTATGGATAAGAAATACCTCCCTTGGATATTCCCTTGATCCAATACATACAACGTGATAGACCATTATGAGGTTTCCCTAGATATAACTAGATTTCATTCCTTTTACACTAGAGGAAAGGGAGGCATACCTTGTTAACCGATAGTTGTCCTTATGTGTCCAGTCTAACGCAACTCTAGAGATCTAGATCTAGCTCCTATGATTTGTTTCATGTACATAAGTGACAAACAAATACTAATCTACAAACCCTTTCAAGTGTTAGGAAATCTAAATATATTCTAGATCTAGTCGAATCTATCCAAGGAAAAATCAAATATACCATACAAAGTTGAATATGATAGATTTGGTAAGGGAAACACACACACACACACACAAAGATATATATATATATATATATATATATATATATATATCAATTAAATGAAAGACACATACATCAATGTAGTCATACCTTAAGTCATGATGTAATCCTCCTAGATCCTTGCTCCAACTTCTCCCTAGCTCTCATAGAACCAAGGTTGACCTGATATGAAGGATAATCTTTATTGAAGAGCTCCTCTAAAATTTTTGCAGCATGTACCTGTAAATGATTCCTCCTTTTGTTTCCCATGGAATGCCTTCTTTATATAGATTGGTGGAGGAGGCTAGGGGATGATTCTACATCTATAGAAATCAATGAACCTCAACTAGATTGAAAGTTCCCAATCTCTTATAACAAGACAAACAACTCTCCCAACATCGATCTCCTCAAAACTCACCAAATCTAGAAGGCTACAAGGGATATCGCAGGTTGTTAATAGTACAACCAATGATCAGTCATCTCCTTCCAATGATGCAACTCACAATCAATCATGCTATGCCAATGTCTTGGAGCCCAACCTCCCTCAAAATCAGTGCAATCCAAGGAACACGAGTGTATCTCAACAAATAAGGCTATAACAATAGTCAACAATGTCCATACATTCCCCAAAATCCATGTGTAGTCCTTGCCCATACCAATAGCAACCCTTAGCCTAACAATCAACAATGTCAGTATATTCTCCACAATTCACATGTAGTCCCTACCTAGACCAATAGTAATCAACAAAATCCATATATTCCTTAAATCCATATGTACTTCGCACCCATACCAATAACAATCAACAAATTCCATATATTCCCCATAGTCCATGTGTAGTCCCTACTTGAACCAATAGAAATCAACACAGTCCATATTCACCAAAACCCATATGTACTCCACACCTAGACCAATAACAATCAAGAAAGTCCATGTATTCCCTATAAATCATGTAGTCCACTCCTATATTAATAACAATCAACAAAGTCCATTTATTCTCTATAATCCATATGTACTTGGTTTTGAAACTTCTCAACATTTCAAGTGGACACTCCACCCATCATCAGGGGAACCAAATAAAACTTTAGTAACATAGAAAAGATAAAATAGAATAGAATTAACTATTACAAAATAATATTAAAAATATTCAATAAAGAGAGATTTGGTCAAATTAAAAAAAATAATAATACTTAGAATTCAGGGTTAATGAAAGTTACAACTATAAAAACAAATAACAAAACAACTAATTGAAAAATGTTTAATTTATAAAAAATAATATTTTTTATTAAAATAATAAAGAATTAAAAAAATTCAAAAATAAAAAAGATAAAACTAAAAATTAGAAGCTCATCTACATAGTAGTAAAAAAATAAAAATTATGAAAGATTAATATATAACAATATATTAATAATAATAAAAAATGTTACAAAGAAATAAGTATACATAGTAGTAAAAAAATAAAAATTATGAAAGATTAATATATAACAATATATTAATAATAATAAAAAATGTTACAAAGAAATAAGTATTAGCTAAATGATGGACACAATAGAGCTAATAATTAGCTAAATTGATGGGCATATAATAGATGAATAAACCCATGGTATCAAATAAACCTTATTGGATTTGATATAAAGAAACATTAAAATAAAATATTATATATTAACAAGTGGCATGGCAGTGGTTGTCCCTGCCAAAAAGTTTGTTGTGCATTGTTGCAGGTGTATGTAATAGTGGTGATGTGTAGGCGAAGTAGTGGTAATGTGTGTTGATGTTGGTAGATCTGATGCTCCTCGTTCTATACAATGAGTCTAAGATTGTTTAAACATGTGCTAATGAGTTATTCCAATTCCTAAAGCGTATATTGTAAGTAGTAGTGATGTGTGTTGATGGTGTAGATATGATGTTGCTCGTTATATACAATACATCTAAGATTGTTTAAGCATGTGCTAATGAGTTATTCCAGTTCCTAAAGCATATATTGTTGATTAAATTGTTAAAACTCTAATCATAGTTTGTTAGTTTACCTAACGATTATACAGTTACATGACAGTTATGGTATATTTGTATTATATATGTACGTCTATGTACATGATTAATTGCTCATTGATAGATATAGAGTATGCCTTTTCTGCCAGTATATATTTATCTCTGTTCATCATGGTTTCTTGATCACTTGAGTTATTTCCATTATGTTTCTTCATTTTTCTTCATTATGAATCTAACAGTGGTATTAGAGCATGTAGATGATCTTAGAGGCCTGCTAGATTATCAGAACATGAAGATGATCTTATGATCCTGGTATTTTATCAGAGTCATGTAGTTTTTCCATGGAGTTGAGTTGCAGTGGAGGTTGTGTGGTCTGAGCATTCTGAGAGGAATAGAGTCGACAACCTCTGTTCAGCAAGGAAGGGATCAACAATCTGAAATAGAGCAAGAGTCGAAGAAGTATGTTGAAGAGATCGAATTTGACATACTTCATCCTATTAATTGGGAAGATCTCAGAAATACTTAAAGAGGGGTTTACCGAAAGGATCTCTACAAGAAGCCTGGAGTAATACACACTGATATGGATCACTAGTTTGGGAGGAGAAGAATCTGGAATCCAGATATAGTTGTGTAAAGATAAAACCCGAGAATAAAAGGTTCTGTTGTAGAGAAACGAAGCACGATGGCAAGAGAGGCACGATGGTGAGATGCCCCCATTGGATAGTCATTGCACCGCTGCACATTTTAAGAGCACAATTGAGATTTTCGTTGCTGCATTCTTTTAATTAAAGAGGAGTGAAGTTTATTTTTTAATTTTCAAAAATGACTTGTGATTTATTTTTTATATTATGGTGGTTATGTTGTGGAGAGTTAAAGCCACAATGAAGTAGAGAAGGATTTTTGGCATCAGAAAAGAAATAAAATAAGTGGGTGAAAAGATAAAAGAGAATGAAAACAGATCAAGTGAATTAAAATTTCCCCTAAAGAAATTTTTGTAGGGAATTAAAAGCTTTGCGGTATTTTAAATCTAAGTATTGATACATAGCGTGAATTGCAAAGATGCATCTTGCACAAGTGGAATATTTACGTTTATTATATGAGTTTTTTTATTCCTTGCAAATTTTTTATTGATTATTTTACTCACGGCTCCATGGAAACGCTAAATGATAACAATCTTTCTACCATTGATTTGACTGTGTATTTGAGCATTGCATGAAGGATAGAATCCGATCTGGAGATAGAGTGGGTCTAAAAGTAGGCCATATTGGGTACTCGACACTCCCGACACCCAAAGAATCATATCTGGTTTTGAAGGAATCCAGTGCATTAAAGAATCAAATGCAACTCAATTATTTATGATTTGTAGCTTTTCCTTTGTAAATGCAATGAAATTGAGAAGCGTTCTTTTGCTAACATAAATAAGATTAGTAGGTAAAGTGAAGAGCATTAAGACAAAGGTGGTTTTGTGTTGGTGATAATTATGACCTTTTATGTAATTGAGATAAAAGAGGTTATCAAATCTTTTATAGAGGGTTCCATTTTTGTAATGAAGTTATAAGGTGGTTGTAAAGGTGTTATAAGGGGTCCAACAAATTGCATTTGCAAAATTGTATTTGGTGTTATTGTTTAAGTTGTAGACCTACTCGAAATTGAATAAGGGGGTCTTAGGATCTTTGTGTGCGTCATTGGTTATCCTATATTTTTTGGCATTCATGCAATGGACAATCTCTCTTGGCATGCACAACAGGATACAAAATTGAATTTTGTGGCATTAACATACAACAAACATCTCTCTTCCATATTATGCATACTGGAAATAATTGAAGAAATATTTACAATATTGCGCACATTAATTAACTCAACTACAAAATCTACAATTGCAATAAACAAGTTCACTCTCAGTATAGTGATTACTTGTTTACAAGTAATGCACAAGAAGATTGATATGTTCAAACTTCAAAACAAAATGTTATTTGATGAGTTAAATCTTCTTCGACACCAATAATGTGATTTCAAAAAACAAAATGACATCAAGGATGAAAATAATGAAGACACTCAGTTGACTAGTGATGACAGTCATAAACATGAAGATGAGTTGGATAAAGTCCCTATGACAGAAAAAGTTGTGGATAAATGTGGCAAAGAAATTAGAATTGTTCGACCATGGAAATAATTACCCTTTAAATGAAATTGATATGGACTAGGATATGTAAAGGATGCTCACAACCTTTTTCATATTCCTAATTATTGCGAACCTATTTTCTTTGTGAGTGGAGGTTTTTTGAATGATGACAAGACGATAGAGCTTGAGGATATTGGTAAAGAACATGTACATGATATTGCTGCTGATGATGATGCTACAGATATTCCAGATCATGATAATCGGTCAGATAAAGAACCCATATAGTGCAAACACTATCACTGGTTTGGCCATGATAAGTAAAACTGCTTTGATCTTCACCCATGCAGATTTTGTGGGAAGACAAATCACCCCTCGATAAGGTGTCAAAAGCACAAGAGAAAACATATTCATTTTGAATGGCTAGGGAATTGGCGTTGGTGTTGGCATTTGGAAGCCAATTTATTGGAGAATGCTTATCGACGGATTTATACACAAGTACAGTCGTACTTGATTGGAGATATTTCTACAGTTGACGGACATGATTTTTTTTCAGGATTATATGATATAGGATATGATCGAGGCCTAGTTGATGTAGTCTTCTGAGTTGAAGGTCAAGTTTTCAGACTCCGCCGACAGACAATTTGATTAACCTTTTCCACTTTACATTGTGAAAGCGTACACATTGTTCCAGTAGCTTATACAGGTGTTGGATCTCTTCTTGGCCATACTTGGAATTTGAACCACTTGTCCCTGACAGGGGGGAAATCTAAATTTTTGAGTCAGGTTCCAAGTTTGATTTAGAGCATGTGAACATATGATCAAGTATGCAACCTAGTTCCCAGTATGCAGTCTTGTTCCTGAACATATTGTTGTTGACAGTTTGTGGTCAGCTTAAAACCACCATTTAAGCATAAGACATGAATTTTTGCTTGTTAAATTTTTCAGATTTTTGAGCCTTGAGCTCTTGTTAGTTTATGGTCAACTTAAAACCATGCCATTTAGTAGAAGATATCATCTTCTTCTAGACATTCGGTTTGTGGTCATCCCAAAACCACCAGATTGGTTTGTGGTCATCCCAAAACCACCAAATGAGTTTGTGGTCACCCTTAAACCACCAATTTAGTAGAAGACATAAGCTTCTGCTATTTTTTTAGAGTTCAGAGAGCATCTTCAGCCAACCCTATGAATATTTGCTTGACACATTGTTGATTATCAAGTAGTGGCAGTTTTTTAGGAAAGAACAAACTTATGATTAAGGGGGGATGTTAAAAGTCTAATCATAGTTTGTTAGTTTACCTAACTGTTATACAGTTACATGACAATTATGGTATATTTGTATTATATATGTACATCTATGTATATGATTAATTGCTCATTGATGGATATAGAGTATGCCTTTTCTGCCAGTATTTATTTATCTCTGTTCATCATGGTTTCTTGATTGCTTGAGTTATTTCCATTATGTTCCTGCATTTTTCTTCATTATGAATCTAACATAAACCATGTTGTATTATACACTGGTATAAATAGCACATGTTTCACAAATTGCTTTCATGGGCAATCTATCTTGGCATTCCATTATCCCATTCAATCTCGGGAACTCAATTTCCCTTGCCACTAAAACTTTTTTCTTTGCTTCTGGGCCCTATACTCTTGGGTTTCTATCTCAATCTCGATCTATACTTCAATTTTCATTTGAAAGAACCAAGTTGTGTGAACTGCAACCTCATCCCATAATGGAGATGGATAAGACTAAACAAATTCAATCCCATCTAAGAAAATTAACTGAGAGAGGCCTTAAAAGTGAAAGAGTGAAAGATAACAAAATTGCATATTAACACTAGCAGTGTAAAGGAATCATGCACAATAATAAGTAATCGTGTAATACTAAAACAATTGAATTTCCACACAAAAAATTAAAACAATTGAAGTAAGCAATATTGAAAGTATGCAATTATATGAATAATAAGAGAAAAAAAAATGAAAGAATGTTCACAATGAAACTTAAAAATTTTGAAAAATTAAAAGCTTTTCTTATAAAATTTTATAAGAGTAACATATTATATCAATTGTTTTTTATAATTACTACATTAGTATGCAATTATATGAATAATATGAGAAAAAAAAATGAAAGAATGTTCACAGTGAAACTTAAAAACTTTGAAAAATTAAAAACTTTTCTTACAAAATTCTATAAGAGTAACATATTATATCAATTGTTTTTTACAATTACTACATTAGTATGCAATTATATAAATAATATGAGAAAAAAAAATGAAAAAATGTTGATAGTGAAACTTAAAAATTAAAAAAAATTAAAACATGATTCTATAGAAGTAACATATTATATCAATTGTTTTTTACAGTTACTACATTATTACAGATATAGATATATACAAACCTACATATTTTCCCTTCTCATATTGTCAAGAGCATGAGTATGTGAAAAGTGAAAATAAACAATTACTACATTATTATAGATATAGATATATACAAGCCTACATATTTGCCCTTCTCATATTGTCAAGAGCATGAGTATGTGAAAGTGAAAATTCTAAAAAACAAATGTCACAAATACACAAGCATGAACACAATGAAAAATGACGAATATCACAAAGAAGTTCATAGTGCTTAGAAAATAAATCCCAATCTTTATTTTAAAAAAATTTACTAACTTTCAAGAAAACGAAAAACTAATATATTAAAATACCAACAAAGAGTTGAAATGTGATTAGTTTAGTCTTTATTTTAAAAAAAATTACCTATTATTTTTGTGAAATGCAAGTAACTTTCAAGAATAAGCAAAACTAATATAATAATATATCAATGTGAAGAATTGAAATGTGCTTAGTTTAGTTGTAGATAACTCTAAATGAATGATTATAGTAAAATGTTTCAATATACCATAGTGTAGTTAACAGGAAAAAAGTATAATGAAGATACGTACAGTTACATTGAAAACGGCATGTTTAGTGGGGTGTTCTGGATTTACAATATGAATTGGTATCCAGAATGGTGGTTGCACGTTAGAGCTGCAAAATGAATTGAAGCATGTTAATAAAACTTCAACTAGAGATAAAATAACTAAAACTTTGGAACGCGATTTAATTGATTTATATTTAGTGCTAGTTTACCTTATATCTGTAAAAAAATGGAGGTCAATCGGGGTTTCGGCGATTACAAACATCGAATACAAAAATAAAAGCCCACGTTGTTTGCCGAATCCCGAAATGAGAAAAGGTTGTGAGCCCAACACTTTGGGTTTCGGGGTTTGGGGTTTGGCGATTACAAATGTCAAACACCAACACACAACAACTCCCAAATCGCGAAAATGCGAATGGAATGTGGGCCCAGCACTTTGGGGTTTCGGGGTTTACGAACACCTAACGCACAAACAAAATGAAATAAGAAATGCCGAATTGCGAAATGCAATTAGGGTGTGGGCCCAACAATTTCGGGTTTCGATGTTTGGTAAAGCAAAGGAACTCTACGCATATGTAACAAGCAAGTCCCAAATGTCGAAATATCATTTTTTGTATTTAATCTCCTTTTAAAATCACACGCTCCAACAAATAAACTTGGAATAAATAAATGATCGGATTTGTAATTAGTAAAACCAAAAAATTACTGTGTTTGCTCGAAAATGAATCTATCAAGAAATAAAATGAGTTTACAAACTCAATAACAGAAAATCATAAACACAAAGCAAACCTCCAAACAGGGAATAACTGATTTGATTCAAGAAATGCTTTCAAGCTCTTGTCTCACCCTCTGTGTACATATTACAATATGATTCAAGTATTTATAGGAACAAAACTTGCCCCTTCGACCTTAGGAAAAATTAAATCAAGGTGGTGATGGTATTTGGTGGCATGCAAAGGCTAAGGCATCCACCGCTTGACAGTGAACCCTCACGTCTTGAATGGTCAAGACAACCACTGATCTGTCGTCATAAGGCAGTGAAATGATTAATCTCTAACATACTCCCTCTTAATCATTTCAGGACAAAACAAACTAAAACATGTAAAACAAAATTGTTGTAAACAATGCATTACAGCTTGCAGACCCCAATATTACTTCTATGCTTTTTAAACAATTCATTTCCCAAAGGTTTCGTAAAAATGTCTGCAAATTGTTCTTCAGATCAACATAACTGAATAGAAATCTCCTTACCAGTTACGAGCTCTCGAATGAAATGACACCTTGTATCAATGTGCTTACTTTGTTTGTGAAAAACGTGATTCCTTGACAATGCAATGGCAGATTTATTGTCACAGACTATCTGGGTTGCATCATTCTGGTTATGCAACAATTCATTCAAGACCCTTTTCATCCATACAGCTTGACATGCAGTTGCAGTTGTTGCAACATACTCTGCCTCAGTGGAAGATAGAGTCACAATGGGCTATTTCTTTGATGCCCATGCCACTGCTCCGGATCCAAGACTAAAAATATACCTAGATGTGCTTTTCCTGTCATCAATGGAACCTGCAAAATCACTATCAGTATATCTGATCAGCTCAAAGTTTAAGCTTGATGTATATTGGATACCAAAATTAGTTGTTCCAGCAACATATCTCAGGATTCTCTTTCCTGCTTGCCAATGAGTACTCTTCGGAGTCTCCATGATTCTGGAAATCAAACTCACAACAAACATAATGTCAGGTCTGGTTGTTGTTAAGTACATAAGGCTTCCAACCAACCTCTTATACAGGGTTGGATCAACATATGATCCTTCATCATACTTGCTCAGTTTAACACCAATTGCCATTGGTGTTGCAGCTGGATTGCAATTCAACATTCTAAACCTTTTCAACACTTCATTTGCATAGTTAGTTTGACAAATGAAAATTCCATCATCAAATTGATCTACTTCAATTCCAAGAAAAAATTTCATCAAACCTAAATCAATCATCTCAAACTCTGTTTTCATGGCATTTTTTAAATCATCTACAGATAGATCTCCAGTAAAAATCAGTTCATCAACATACAAACAGACAATCAAAATTTTACCTTTCTGGTCTACCTTTGTATACAGAGTTGGTTCACTTGGACTTCTGTTGAATCCAACACTGATTAGATATTCATCAATCCTGCTATACCAAACTCTGGATGCCTACTTCAATCCATATAAAGATTTCCTTAACTTGTAAACCTTATCTCCGTGTTTATCAATCTCATAACCCGAAGGTTGTCTTACATAAACTTCTTCTTCCCAATATCCATTTAAAAATGCAAACTTGACGTCCATCTGATGCATGATCCATCTACTTTGAGCTGCAATAGCTAAGACCATCCTTACTGTGTCAATCCTTGCTACAGGAGCAAAGGTTTCATTGTAATCAATACCGGGTTGCTGACTAAACCCCTGAGCTACAAGTCTTGCCTTGTACTTCTCAATATCACCTTCTGCATTAAGCTTAGTCTTAAAAACCCACTTAACACCAATACTTTTCTTGCCTTTAGGTAAATTGACAAGATCCCAAGTGTTATTCCTTTCAATGGAATCAATATCCTCATCCATTTATTTTATCCAGACATCCTCTTTAGCAGCGTCATCATAACTTACAGGATCATAAGCTATAAATGCAAAATTTGAAATCTGATCTACCTCTTCATTCTGATCACATAATTCTCTTAAACTTCTAGTTTTCTTTCCTTTAAATATGTTTTTCAATGAAGCTAAAGTAGGATCTGATTCACTGCTTACCTATGAATCTATTTGATGTCCACCATGTCCAGATGGCTCACCATGCTCATGAGTTCTTGGCGTTCTAAATTGAGATGGGCTAAAATCTGGTGCTATCCTTGTTGGACTTCTTGCTGTAGGCGTATGTGCATGTGGAACCATCTATCCATCTTCTTCACTCTACTCAACTTCATCATCATCTTCACAGGGTAACATAGCTCCCTCTAAAATTGATTTGCCAATACTTCCATCCCAGGCTTCATCTTCTTTAAACTGAACGTCTCTGCTGATTACATATTTCTGGGTGATGGGATTGTAGAGTTTATATGCCCTAGATTCTTCACTGTATCCAACAAAGATACATCTCTCACTTCTGTCATCCAACTTTCTCCTCATTTCTGTAGGTACATGCGCAAATGCAACACATCGAAAAATTCTGAAATGGGAAACATTGCAAGACTTACCATCCCAAGCTTCTTGAGGTACATGATCCCTCATGGTCTTGGTCGAACTTCTATTCAAGATAAAAACAGAGAAAAGAACTGCATCTCCCCAATATTCATTTGAAATATGATTCTCTTTCAACATGCTTCAAGCCATATCCATGATGGTCTGATTCTTCCTTTCAACCACTCCATTCTGTTGTGGAGTATATCGAGCAGTAAAATGCCTTTTAATTCCATGAATACCACAAAATTCAATGAATTCAGTCAATTTATACTCACCTCCTCTGTCAGACCTGCAGATCTTAATGGTTCGACCACTCTCATTCTCAACCATAGACTTAAACTTCTTAAGAACATTAAAGGATTCGAACTTTTGTTTCAAAAAATACAACCAAGTCTTCCTACTGAAATCATCAATGAAAGTCATAAAATAAACACAATCAGTTAAAGAAGGTGTTTGGATAGGTCCACATAAATCTGTGTGGACAATTTCCAATGGAGCTTTTGCTCTGTAGGAAACACCTGAAACAAATTTCTCTCTATGATGCTTCCCAAGGATACAACTCTCACAAGAGCTTGTAGGTTACTGAATACATGGCAGCCCCTTTACCATATGCTTCTTCTGTAACAGATCTAAGCCACCAAAATGTAAATGACCATATCTCAAATTCCATAACCAAGATTCATCTGAACTTCCAACTTTATAAACATTCAAAGAACCACTCAAATCATTTATCATAATAAGTGGAAATATCCTATTATTGGTCATCTCTACTCTTGCAATCAACTGTTTGCTGGGAAATTTATCATAGATTGTACATACCTTGTTCTTGAAGAACACTCTGTACTTTTTCTCTATCATTTGTCCAACACTGATAAGATTGCATTTTAAACCAAGCACAAAGTAAACATCATCAATATTTCTTCTCTGATTTTTCTTAGTGTAAACTGGAACTACACCTTTACCATTAACTGTGACCTTATAGTCATTTCCTAGTTTGACTTCAGACTGGATACTAGTATCAATGGAAGAAAATAAGTCCTTATTACCAATCATGTGGTTGTTGCAACCACTATCCAAAAAAAAAATATCATTTTCACATTCCTGAGTGACGTTACAGGTCAAAAACACAGGATTTTGAAAATCCTCATACTCATCTGTGATATGTGCAGAGTGCTTTCCAACATCTGTCTGTTTCTTCCAACATTTGTTAGCAAAATGCCCAAACTTCTTACAATAATAACATTGCACTTTGGATTTATCATACCTCTGATTTTCTTGTTGCTAGGGTTTGCTGCTGCTCCCTCTTAAGTTAGGAGGATTCTGTTGGGGCTTCTGCTCAGACTCTGATTCAGCTCTGTTGTCCCTTGGGCCAGAAAATTGACCTCCTCTTCCACGAGTTTGAAACCTTCCTCTGCTTCTGCCTCTGGTAACATGCAGTTGGGATTTGAAAGCAAGATCCAATGATCCTTCTTCATATCTAGATATCCTAGATTCATGAGCAACAAGAGAACCAATTAACTCATCAATTTGCATTAAACTTAAATCTTTAAATTTCTCTATGGGAACAACAACAGGCTCAAACTTCTTGGGAAAACTTCTTAGCACTTTCTCAATAACTCTTTTATTCTCAACATCATCTCCATACTGCCTGAGTTGGTTCACAACACTCATTACTTGAGTCATGAAAGTATCAACACTTTCGTCATCCTTCATCTTCAGATTTTCAAAATCCCTTCTCAAGTTCTGTAACTTGACTATCTTCACCTTGGACACCCCTTGATAACAGGTTTCAAGAATGTCCCAAGCCATCTTTGAAGATGAGACACTAGCAATCTTCATAAAAATGGATTCATTTAATCCTTGCTGGATTAATCCAAGAGCTTTATTATCCTTCTTCTTGTTTTCCTTCAGCAAAACACAGTCAGCATTAGACAGAGCCAATTCTGTTGCAGCATCAACTGGCTCAACATAACCATCAATAACATAAGTCCACAAGTCCTGAGAATGCAAAATCGTCCTCATCCGAATATACCAGGAGTCATATGACTTCTCACTCAATACAAGAACTTGAATCTGAGAAGAACTACTACCAGACACAACCATTTATAAAAATTGACAGAATTTAAATTAACCTTCACCCAGAAAAATATGAGAATAAAATTTTTGGCACTAACAGGAATAATCAGCAATGAATTAAGCAATTGCTAGATAAACTACAGGCTCTGATACCAAATGTAAAAAAACGGAGGTGAATTGGGGTTTCGGCGATTACAAACGCCGAATACAAAAACAAAAGACCACGTTGTTTTCCGAATCCCAAAATGAGAAAAGGTTGTGGGCCCAACACTTTGGGTTTCGGGGTTCGAGGTTTGGCGATTACAAATGCCAAACACCAACACACAACAACTCCTGAATCGCAAAAATGCGAATGGAATGTGGGCCCAGCACTTCGGGGTTTTGGGGTTCGGGATTTCGGGGTTTACGAACACCCGACGCACAAACAAAATGAAATAAGAAATGTCGAATTGCGAAATGCGATTAGGGTGTGGGCCCAACAATTTCGGGTTTTGGTGTTTGGTAAAGCAAAGGAACTCTGTGCATATGTAACAAGCAAGTCCCGTATGCCGAAATATCAATTTTTGTATTTAATCTCCTTTTAAAATCACACGCTCCAACAAATAAACTCGGAATAAATAAATGATCGGGTTCGTAATTAGTAAAACCAAAAAATTACTGCGTTTGCTCGAAAATGAATTTATCAAGAAATAAAATGAGTTTACAAACTCAATAATAGAAAATCATAAACACAGAGCAAACCTCCAAACAGGGAATAACCGATTTGATTCAAGAAATGCTTTCAAGCTCTTGTCTCACCCTCCGTGTACGGATTACAATATGATTCAAGTATTTATAGGAACAAAACTTGCTCCTTCAACCTTAGGAAAAATTAAATCGGGGGGCGGTGATGGTATTTGGTGGCCTGCAAAGGCTAAGGCGGCCACCGCTTGACAGTGAACCCTCACGTCTTGAAGGGTCAAGACGACCACTGATCCGTCGTCATAAGGCGGTGAAATGATTAATCTCTAACAATATCAACAACAGATCTCATTCTTGTTCTGTCCATTCAAAAGTCAATGTCGGTTGAACATGAAAATGCAACATCCATACTAGCTATATGAATAACAATATACACCCTAGACATAAAGCATTGAAAAAGAAACGTCCATTCCAGACGGGGTGTAATGACCCCGAACATAGTCTAATAAGAGAATGTGAATCAAGCCAATAAGAAACAAGCTAATTTGTAAAAAGATATTACAATGTTGTAAAAACATTTAAGAAGATATGAAAGTACTCCTAGTCAGTGCGATAGAGGTATCTATTTTGCAAAGCCCCATATATATCTCCATCAAATAAATCTATAAGTTATTAGCAAAGCCATTTCCAAGTTTTAATCAACCCATAATTTGAAGATGGAAAATTGAAAATCTAGTTGGTAATAGACTGGAAAATCTAAAAGCAAATCAAAATTCGGTAACTGATTTTATGAAATGTTGTCTTCATGTATTTTTGTTCTTTAAGGAGTGTGATTTAGATTACAACTTACCAATCTTGCAAATGCACATTCCAGGCATTGTTTACATGCATATTGTAAACCATCACTAACTTACTAGTAGATAACAATCATTCGATGAAACAAAGGGATGACAAAGGTAAGACAGCTAAGGCGTATCCATTGGATTGGACCCATCGCTAAGTGAAAACCATTCTCTCCTATGGTTCTATGTATACACACAGTCAATTCCACCAAAAACTTCAGGTGTTTACACACTGGTTCCAAATTCTTCATGTCTTAGTTGTTCATACACATACATTATTATTGCAAATTTATTTACAAGGTTTTATTTTGTACTGGAAAGAATACATGATATTAGCTGATACACATACATTCTATTGCTAGGAGGCAATTATGAAGCCAAACCATTCTATAAGGAAAGTAACTAAGAGGCCAAGTGACCAACTTTAACCAATATACCATCATGTTGCATGGTAGGGTGTCCTGTATGGATGTATTTTAGTGTTTACCTCCTCGTCCTTAGACCAAAAACCTATTTCCAAACAAGTAGACTGTAATTCAGTTCATTCCATTATTATCTGATTACTATATTATATTAGTTACATTACAAATAGTGAGTTTTTTAACTATTTCAAAAATAAAAGATATATATTATATTCTATATAGACTCCAATGCAAATGAGGACTGAAGCAAATTTAGCTATCCGTGTGAATATATAAAAACTATAAAAAATTATACCTTTGTATTTAAGTGAAACACTAAAAATATACGACCCTCATTCAATATTTGACACATGTGTAACATGATGTATGTGATGCCAGGTTTCATGGTCTGTGTGCAATAACAAGCCACTAAGCCTCGACCATGGCACTCTTGGACTTATGTGACCATTGAATATATCTAAGCAATTTTTCTTTACAATTGTCTGCTGTAGGATATGATTGTGTCAGGTTTCATGGTTCAAGTACAACACTGAGCCATCTGATCAGCATGCCTTAAGTTTCGGCCATGGCACTCTAGGGATATGTGCTATGGGAAGCTTAAATCATAATTTTGATTTGGAAAGGAGTCCGCTAATGCTACGGTGAGATGTTGAATGGAAAGTATCGTTGCAGTTGATCACCAAAGAAGGTAGAGGAACCTACTACAAGTTTCATTGAAAACCTACATATGGAATGAAGTTTTTGCTTGACGAGGAACCTGTGATCATGGGAGGTAGTAGCCACAACCACTCTACCAAAGACTTAACTGATGACATAGCTTAGGGAAACTATCTTGAATGGAAGCTCTATATCCAGACTATGAATCTAGCAGATGAGGATAAGTTTGACTTCCTTTGTAGTATTTTGGTTAATAGAAAACAAACCTCTATTTCCCTTAGTAGGTGTCTACATAAAGGACAAACACTCATTTATATTAAAATGGTTAATGACTAATTCGTGTTCTAGGATTTTTGGGGGATTATGTTGTTGTGCATCCTATGGGTCAATGGATTACCTTTAGTCACGATTCGATCCAGTTCGGGCTTTTGAAAAAGTGCCAAGTCCTACAGATGTTATCAATGATCGAACGGTTAAGGTACTTAGCATATTGCATACAAATATTTTGTATGTAATTAGAAGCTTATAATAGTGTATGTGGTTTAGAAGGAATTTCTTTTATAGACTGTATATTGCTATTTATGCGCACACATTTGATCGATTCTGAAATCCTATAATTGCAAAACAAACAATTTAAAAATTTTGGTCATGTAGACGAGAGATTTATCAAATGCTTCGTTAATGTGGTCTTTGATCCTAAAGTAACCCCTGAGCACAAGAGCGTTTGGCTATCATACTGGGCTCAAATATGGCTTTTATATTTGTAATTTCTAGTAAAAAATGACAACATGGATGTAAACCACAATTTCTCATTAGCAAGGGTGACTAATGACATCTATTGTAATGTGGATGGGTAGTGTGACATGGACTACCAGAGGTATTGACACTAGCATTCACTGTTCCTTCATTGTTTTGTATTTTTAGGTCCATGGTGCCCATCATGCCTGGATACCACATTGGCTTGTCGTTCTTCTAGTTAAATTTTAGGTGAGAAAAGTCATATTTTCTAAAGCTAAAAGCACCAATAGTCAATCTTGTAGAATGATTTTCCATTTTCTCTATGTTAAAAGTTTAACATCTTCAAAGTAGGCATATGTAGCAAACATTGGGCAAAATTTGTTAAGCTGCTATATATGTTTTTTCTGGAGTAGGTAACCAAAGCTAACACCTAACACCAACCATTCCTAGGTTTTGTCTTCTGATTTATTGAATGGGTCGAGGCCTATATCTCTCCCACACTAAGATCTTTCCCAACCTGCTTGTGTATGTGGCAAAGCACTGACCAGATAGATAGGGCCCGACACTGGCTGATTAGTGCTTTTCTTCCTCATCACTTCATCAATTCTCATGAGTCAACTACCTAGCTCTCTACTTTCTTCATGTTTCTCACTATAATCCAAAATATGGCCAACATTCCATGCCAACTTGATAGAGTATGGCTTCAATCTTAATGCAAGCTAGCCAAGGAAGGCGCCTGAGCTATGGAGCTTGCTACAGGGCCCCTACACATATGCTCCTACAATCCTTAATTCCTCATGCATGGTGTTCCCAATCTCTTATTATTCCCAATCCATATGTAAGTGTTGTTTCCTATCGTCTCGCTAGTTAGGAGTGGGTGAATAAGGAATACATATTATGTTCTTTTCATTTTCGTTACGTGTTTCCCTTCTCACGGTTGATTGGCATAGCTTGGGGGACAAGACGTGTAACTACTTGTTTGTTGAATTTCAGACATCAAAAAAGGATACCATTGTTCACAACTAGGCAAGACCCAATCTTTAAACAACAAAAGCTTGTTTGTTAAATTTCATACATCAGAAAAGGATACCATTGCTCACAACTAGGCAAGACCCCATCTTTAAACAACAGATTGTACGTAGAAAAAAATATTATGTTTATTTCTCTTCTCTATAGATTGTTAAATCTGATTTCTCCTTAGATTGCATCATATTCACTGCTCACTATTCAATATTTCAAATCATACCTTCAACACAATCAAAAAATGTGTATGAATAGAGCATGACAACAATAAGTTGGTAGAGGAGAAGCATAAAGAAAAAATCTTGAACATAAACTAGAAAAGGTTGTTCCAAAAGCTTGCATATTTCCCTTGCTTTATGATAAATCACTACAAGTGAGAGATAATAGTTTGTACCTTAACTGCAAACTAAGGATCTCTGAAGTTTTAGCAATAGCTTTAGCCCACAAGAAACAACTTCAACAAGCTGAAGAATGATGTATCTTCAACACGTAAGAATGATGCTTCAGCAAGCCATGGATCTGATGATGGTGGTGGTGCACTAAATAATTGGATTATTATTCATTGTGGGAAGAGGAAGAGGTGGTGAGGGGGCTAAGGTGGAGTGTACAAATCAACTACCTACTCATTTATTCACTGACAATACAAAAATATTAATCAAACTGACATTTGAGAGTGCATAATGTGTTAATGCAATCATCATTTGACAATGATGAAGTATTGATATAGCTGCCATGAACTTCAACGAGCTTGAATGAATATAGCCAAAAAAATATGCAACAATTCTATAATAAACTCAAAAGTGATGCAACAACTTTATAATAAACTCAAAACTTTATCAAAACTCTATTTCAATAAAACTATAATAAACTCAAAATTTAGGTGAATAAACATTTAAAACATTAAGAATAGTAAAACTTGCAATAAAACATCAAATATCTTTTCCTATAAAATTAAAAAGAAAAATTATTTTTTATTATATAAAAAATAAAATTTGTACTTTATTATATTTAACATTATATTTACTATATTAAACATTATACAGGGTATGAAAAAAATATATACTATATTAAACATTACAATGACTGAAAAAATATAGAATCAACAACTAAACTAATACGAAGTATGCTAGAATCCATGCTTGCCTTAGGTTAATAGTAAAGAGGTTAGCAGTAAATACGTAAAGACTTCGTAAATAAATAAATAAAACCATATGTAGTCCAACGCATAATAAAGGAAGTTCATACATTCCAAGGTACGCAAGTTTGTTCCATAATCCAAATGTAGTTCCCCCAAGTGTATTCGCCACCAATAGCGATTAAAGGAGAATCCATATGTGGTCTCCCATACCAATAGCAATCGATAAGTCCGAACAATCCATATGTATTCGCCACCCACACCAGTGACAATCCACAGACCAAAAAGTGAGCTATTCAAAGAATAACGGTTGGATTATGTTCAACTGTTCGATGATTATGTTCAACTGTTCGATGGTAGAAAGTTTTGGATTATGTTCAACTGTCTTATGATAGAAAAGCTTCAAATTATAAATATCTTAGCTTAAATCATAAGCAATGGATATGGATACAATCATACTAAATTTACATATTTTTAGAAGTTTATAAAGTAAATAGACTCTTTTCAGGGTTCTTAGAGAATTCATATGTGATCCCTTATACCAATAGCAATCAATGAGTCCAAACAATCCATATGTATTCACCACCCACACCAGTAGCAATTGACAGAGAATCCACAAACTAAAAAGTGAGGGCTTCATTGTTTTTATGTTTAACATGAGTCTGATCAATGGATGGGAATCTTTATGCATCTTTGTTATTTAAAGTTAGAACAAGGGTCGAATTAGTCTAGAGAATGGATTTGAAGTTAGCATGCCCTGCTTGTAGGTGGTTGGGTATAAGGATGGAATTTGATGAACAAATTATTAGTCATGAGGCAATTTACCCAATCAAATATGATAACAAATTTCTACAAATCATCAAATCAAAACGGACATAACAGTTGTGGAAACTATCAAATTTAACAGGCTGGTTGGATTTGAAATTCCAACCCTGGTTGGGTTTGAAATTCCAACCCTGGTTGGGTATGTTACAAATAGTAATAAAGAAAGTCCATTTATTCCCTAGAGAAAGTCCATTTATTCCCTAGAATTCCTATTTAAAGAATCCACATCCACAGACCAAAAAGTGAGGGGTTCCAAGCATAACTGTTGAATAATTGGTGAAAGTGAGGGGTTCCACATCCACATACCAAAAAGTGAAGGGTTCAAAGAATTTAATGTGACCGAATGGTTTCAGATGTAATGAAAACTTCGAATTCGGTCCTGTACGTGAAAGAATCTTGTGCTACTGGTTGGGCTTCGCATCGATCCTGAAAGAATTTAATGCGACTGAACGCACTTCATACGCAATGAGTGTAGACCCGACTTTGAAGTCAGCCCGTTCCTATATTACGAAGGCTATGCCATTATGTTTATCAATGTTTTGATCATATTGATATGCAGTTTAACAGATTGAGTTGAAGTGAAGGCGTTTTTCTGTTTAGCAGTTTGAGTCCAAGTGGCTTTTTTTTTGTTTTGCAGATTTCGCAGCAGCTGTAAATCCTCTAACGGCCAACAACATGAGTGGACAAGACCACATAGGCGGCGCCGACATCTCCAGCAATACCCATCTGCAAGAACGTTGTCTTTTGATCGATTACATTATTTTCGCAGGTATGGGAAAGAATAAATGCAGTCGAAGATTGTGTGTTGATGTTCGACTGACTATGTGTTTGTAGGGTGAAGTACTTGTGGTGAATGAGGCGTCCACTATATCGCCTATATTCTGTAATAGGCATGCCCATTAATAGTTATGTTATTCTGGTGACTTTGGCCTTTGCATGGCAGGTATGGGAAAGAATAAATGCAGCCGAAGATTGTGTGTTGATGTTCGACTGACTATGTGATTGTACGGTGAAGTACTTATGGTTTGTTTAGGGTTGAATGAGGCGTCCACTATATCGATTCAATTCTGTAATGGTTATGTTATTCTGCTGACGTTAGCCTTTGCAAGATTGATGTGCACCAAACACGAGATGGAAGCTGGCATGTTAAGCATATTATAATTATGATTATGTATTAATAAATTATCTTTCCAGTTATCATGTTTTTAATGGTTTGGTTGTGATATTTGGTATAAAATTGAGCAAGTTCAAAATAGTTTATAACATATAGCTTTAAAATTAAATGAAATATTATTTACATGATTAGAAACAATTTGCTATAACATATAAGAATAAACATAAGACTATTGAGACTTTGCTCTTTTTCACACATTTTTTATTATTTAATGAAATTATGTTAAATACATTGAAGTAGATCTTTGTTAAATATATTGAATTAGATTAATCTGATTCCCACATTGATGGAATATAATTGTACTTCCATAACTTAAATATTTAGAATATGAGCATATTGAGTAAGGAAAGACTCATCATTGCTTTTAGAATGAATAACAACTATCACAAGTTCAAAGGAGGGTGGGCTAGAACAAATATAATATTTTCATACTTAAATTAAGTAAAAGAATGAAAAAATGAGAAGCTTGGGAAACCTCCTACTACAATATTAAATGTACAAGATAACATGATCATTCAAATGAGTCTCCTTGTATATAAGGGATACAATGCTATAAAAAAATGTTAATTAACTATGGTCTCATTCAAGCAAGCATTGCCCTCAATGTTAATCATGATTCTATATATATGAATGACTCATCTTCCAAAGTCACATTCTTTGTTAGTGGGATCTTCCACTTAATGAGGTACTCTGTGATTATTCATTTCATTAGTTGCTAGATACGTGTTTCAATTTATATTATGATTTTTTCTTTTTTCAATCTAACTCGAGATCTTATCATTGACTACCTTCTTTGAATACCAAACATGAAATATCGAATGTACAAAAGGAAAAAGGAGGCAACTCAAATCTATAGCCCATATTACTAATATTCAACAACACCTTGTAGGGACCCTAGTACGTGGGTGTTAATTTTTTGTCCTCCTTTTATTACTTGAGAGATGTTTGTTTCTATATTTGTAGCCTCAAAATAACCTAATCCCCCTCTTCAAAGTGCATTGCATTGCGATGTTGATCTCCTAGTTGTTTTATTCTATTTTGTACTATAGCCAAGTCGTCCTTCAGATGTTGGTTTCGATGTGATCCTTCATTGCTTGAACTTTAGGTTTCCCTCTCAAGGGTGGTGTGATGGATGAAGGTTTATACCCATAAATTGTTGTACTTGAGACATTTTGGATGAATTATGGAAGACAATGATGTACGGTCGTTGTACCAAAGGTAGCCATTTATCCCATTTTCACTATTTATAATATGTAAAGAAACAAAGATAACCTTTTATGAGTACCCAAACAAGAAAACAAGTCAATCCAAAATCATCACTAAAGATTTGATCTATGTCACTTACAATAAATGCATATTTCATTAAATGTGAAATTAAACATTCCATATCAGATTTATTTAGATGTTAAGTGAGATTGGATTTTTTCAAAATGAGAGAGTAAAAATTTGTTTAATTCACTACTTTGAATTTGCATATTAACCATTTTTTCTTATAATATTATTATTATGATTTATATAAAACCAAATATTAATAAATTTCAATGAACTATTCCACTAAACCATTGTTTTCTAACATATTCTCTAATATTATTATTTATATGTTAAAAGCCAAGTTTAGCTAAGTTCATTTCATGAATAAAAGTTTTTGATAAAAAGTTCTCACCTCTAAAGCTATTTTAAAGCATACTGTGTTTGATTGGTTTAAAAATTACTATAAACTTGTTATAAAAAAAATGTTGAAACCTCCCTTCATCATTGAAAATGACATTTATGGAGTTATGATGTCCAAGTATAGAGGTGTTTCTCCATTCACAATAGCCATAATCATATTTCCTAGTTTGATTGAGAAGCTAAGGAGAAGCTAAGGAGAAGCAAAGAGCAAAGGGAATGCATTCACATCGAAGGTATGGATATTCATGTATTTCCTATATTTTAATGAACAAATCATTTGTTTTCCACATAAATATTTGTGTTTATGTTCATAAATATTTAGTTCTTGTCTTGTAATTAATAGATCGGTATAGATCGATCAACTAAGATTATCAGTCAACATTTATGGGGATCAGAGAAACCCTAGCGGCCATGGCAACGACGTGCACAGTGAAAGACGTCTCTCCCCGTGAGTTTGTGACAGCTTATGCTGCGCATCTCAAACGATCCGGCAAGGTTGAGCTTCCACACTGGACTGACCTTGCAAAGACAGCCACCTTCAAGGCACTCGCTCCATACGATCCCGACTGGTACAATGTTAGCGCAGGCAACGATTGGAATGCAAAGCCGAATTCCGGCGGCGACTTGGAGGGCTCGGCCGCCTCTACCCTCTATTTGCAGCGGCAGCTCGTAACTGTAACGCCTAGATCTGAAGGATCCGGCTCCGTTTCTTCTCCTTCCTCGGCCGTTTTCC
>ML781459.1:609627-626936 GCA_009831015.1 Picea engelmannii | reverse complement strand
GCTGAGATACCAATTTGTAGTGTACCTTTTCACTACTAAGGTTTCCAAACCTCTCAGTTACCATTCTGTACACACTCCTTTCATAACTCATACTGGAATTATAGAAAAACACATGCATTTAAACACAATTAAACACATTTAAATTATGGAGTGAACATATATAATTTACTGTTACAATTAAGTAAGCCATAGCATTCAACAACAATTCATTTACACAGCGGAAAACATGATACATGAACAGTACAGTCATGTGGACATGTGATAAGACATAATTCAGATACTTATCTTTGAACAGCTGTAGAATCACCAACGAAGTGCAGGCCTTCAACAAACCTCCTAGCCATAGACCGCACTGCTCCTCCACTCAGCAGAGGGTCACCCCCGAGCTGGGACTGAGCTCCACCCCAGGGCAAGGAATCCAGACTAAGGCTGAGGTTATAGGGAAGGTAGCACATACACATCACCAGGAAGAAATCTCTCCCAAGAATCTCCCACGCTCACTGCCCATAGACCCCCATTCCCCACATGCCTGCTCCTCCCCAGGAGAGTGCACCTTCTCTGTCACCTAGACAGTCCTTCGGCTGCCAGTCTCCCTTACCTTGGGTTACAGGAACAGACCAGACCGGAATTCTCCGACTCTATGGCAGCTACAGGGTTCCTTCCAGGAGTTCTCTTCTCCCTCTGCGCACTCTCTCACCTGGAGGAGTCGCTCACAGGCCAACAAGCCTTACGCAGTCCAGTGCTGCGTGGTCACAACCATCCATGGGAAACAAAGACAATTGCTTCCCAAAATGGTTCAACGGTCACAGGATAATCTCATGGGATGATTTTGGAATGGGAACTTCACACACAGGCTAGCTCAACATTTCATAAACAACCAAGGGATTCTTCCACTCGAGTTCAACACAGGGATTCTGGTTCAGGAAATGCGCTCCCGGGTTTGCCTAGAACAGACACAGACTTACAGTTCAGGACATGGGTGTACACGGTTTCTTCAGACAAACACGGGCTTAACGGCTTCAGAGATGAATCAGAGTAATCTGGCAGATGGCGTACCGGTTCTACGCTCAGAGGTTTCGGTTAGAATGGAGAGAAGATGCTCCTCATGGCTTACTTCCTCCGTTTTATTTGCATGCACCAGGGTTGACACTTGTCACCTTGCGAACTGCATGTGTACCACAGCGTGAATCCCCTTTGCACGTTCCCTCTCCAAAACTTAGGATAAACAGAAAATGCATATGTCTCTTTAAAATAATATTAAAATATTATTTCCTATACTTAAGCCCCTAAGCTTAGCCCCTAGGCTCAACACTCAGCCCCTTTCCCACCTTCCAGCCCCTAGTTCCCTTGCCCACTCTGTGGACACTCAGTCCCCCATCACTCTTTCATCGTGGTCGGTCTGCACTGGCGATGTTTATATTTTATTGATGATTCTGCACATATACAATACATCAGCAGGCTCCTAGCCTTCTACACTTAGGCTCCCTGGCCTAACAAGCACATAAGCCTATTAGCTTATACAAAACTCGGCTCACCAGCCTATAGAACATGTTTTACACTTCATTTCATACCATGGTTTACATCGGGCTCGGCCTTGGGGACACTACAATCCCCCTCCCCTTATTTTTGCACTATCCTTGGTGCAACTTACACTGTCGCAGCAAGCCTTTCAAAATCTGCAAAAAGGTGCGGGTACTCTGCCCGCATAGCATCTGCATGCTCCCATGTTGCATCCTCAGGACCGTACCAGGTCCACTGGACCTTTACAATCTCTATAGCTCGATTCCGGAGCTGCTTGTTTTTCTTGTCCAATATGCGTACAAGACGCACTTGCAGGACACCTTCTGGTTCAACCTGAATCACATTCCAATCGATAACATGATTAGCATCAGGTACATATTTCTTAAGCAGTGAAACATGAAATACATTATGTACAGTCATAGATGCAGGTAATGCAAGCATGTATGCAACTAGCCCAATCCTTTCCAGGATCTCAAATGGCCCACAAAATCTGGCTGCCAACTTGGCACAACTTCCCAATTTCAGGGAAATCTTGTTAGTTTTCACTTTCAGGAAAACATGTTCCCCCACTTTGAATTCTCTATGGGCTCTGTTACTATCAGCGTAACTTTTCTGCCTATCCTGGGCAGCTTTCAAATTCTGTTTGATTTTTATCATTTGATCCTCCATCTCTTTGAGTAGTTCAGGTCCAACTATTACCCTGTCAGCTGGATTATCCCAACTCACTGGAGTGTTGCACTTTCTACCATAAAGTGCTTCGAATGGGCTCATCTTCAATGATGCATGATGCCCATTGTTGTAGGCGAATTCTACCAAATGCAGGTATTCTTCCCACCTTGATGGTTTATCCATCACATACATTCTCAGCATGTCTTCTATTACTCTGTTTACTCTTTCTGTCTGTCCATCAGACTCGGGATGATACGCTGTACTAAAGTTCAGATTGGTTCTGAATCCTTTGAACAATCCTCTCCAGAAATTCAAAGTGAATTTCGGGTCCCTATCAGACACAATTGTCTTAGGAATTCCGTGCAAGCGTGCAACTTCTTTTAAGAAAATATCAACAACATCTGCTGCTCTGTGGGTGGTTTTCAACGGAATAAAGTGGGCAGCTTTAGTAAGCCTGTCCACCACCACCATGATTGAATCATGCTGCTTGCTTGTTCTGGGCAATCCTGTGATAAAATCCATTGTTACCACATCCCATTTCCACTCAGGAATAGGTAAAGGCTGCAACAACCCTGCTGGGTGTCTATGCTCAGCCTTGACCTTCTGGCATTCCATACATCTGGCGATGTATTCAGCAATTTCCTTCTTCATACCTGGCCAAAAATAATGGCTTTTGACTGCTGCCACAGTCTTCTGATATCCAGGATGTCCCGCATAAGCCATGTTATGCATCTCCTTTAGAATTGCTAGCTTCAATTCTCGATCATTAGGTACATACACTCTGTTTTTATACAAAAGTAAACTATCAGTTCCCAAGGCATAGCCTTTCTTGGTCTATGGTCTTTCATGCTGCTATAGCTTTGCTACCAGATTTCTGTACTACAAATCAACACTTGCAGCCTCCATAATTCTGTCTCTCAACTCAGTTTTGTACATGCTAATGGCTGTAGCATGTAATTCATGCACTTTTCTGCTGAGTGCATCATCCACCTTATTGTCTTTCCCTTTGATATACCTGATATCAAAGTCATATTCACACAGAAATTCCAGCCATCTAATTTGTCTGGCATTTAGGGTTGGCTAATCAAATAAATATTTTAGACTGTTGTGGTCTATTCGCAACTCGAATTTCTTGCCCATGAGGTAATGTCTCCATTTCCTCAATGCGTGGACAACTGCTGCCAGCTCTAAATCATGAGTGACATAATTCTTCTCGTGTTCCTTCAACTTCCGGGATTCATAGCAAACTACAAATCCTCCTTGGCTGAGAACTCCTCCCAGCCCCTCCTTACACGCATCCGTGCACACTTCGTAATCTTTGTTTGGATCTGCAATCCTCAGGATTGGAGCACTAGTGAGCAGCTGCTTCAATTGCTGGAAGCTGCTCTCACATTCTTCAGTCCACTTGAACTTCTTCCCCTTCCTTTGCAAGGAAGTGATAGCATGAGCTATCCTTGAAAATCCGGCTATGAACCTCCTATAATAGCCTGCCAGAGCCATAAAGGATCTAACTTCTGTTACATTCCTTGGCGCTGGCCATTCTTGAATAGCCTGTACCTTCTCAGGATCCACAACGATCCCCTCTTCAGAAATAATATGTCCTAGATAATGGATCTGCTTTTGGTAAAATGAGCACTTGCTCAATTTGGCGTAAAGATGGTGTTCTCTCAACACCTGGAGCACCATTCTCAAATGTTGCTCATGTTCTTCCTCTGTCTTGGATTACACCAAGATATCGTCCAAGAAGACTATGCCAAACTTGTCCAAATAATTTCTGAATACTCCATTCATTAAGCACATGAAGACAGCAGGCGTGTTGGACATTCCAAACGACACCACTGTAAACTCATAATGACCGTACCTTGTTCTGAAGGTGGTCTTGCTGATGTCCTCATCTTTTATCCTCACTTGATGATATCCGGATCTAAGGTCTATTTTCGAAAATACTTTCGCATCCTTTAACTGATCGAAAAGATCATCAATCCTTGGCAGAGGATATTTGTTCTTGATAGTGACTTTATTCAACTACCGAAAGTCAATGCACAGCCTCAGCGTTCCATCTTTCTTCTTCACGAATAGGATCGGGGCTCCCCACGGTGACACGCTGGGACGAATGTACCCTTTCTTTAGTAGCTCTTCGAGCTACAATTGCAACTCTTTCAGCTCTGGTGTGCTCATTCTATAAGGAGACTTTGAAATTGGAGCTGCTCCAGGCTTCATATTTATAGAAAAATCGATGTCCCTCCTTGGAGGCAATCCTGGTACCTCCTGAAACACGTCCTTAAACTCTTTGAGCACCCTGTGGTCTTCTAGATTCGGAACCACATCTTGGAATGCTTCTTCCACTCGGGCTGCAAACAATTGACAGCCTTTCCGGTAACACTTCTTCAGCTGCATGGATGAGATTTCCCTCACAGCCACGACTCTAGGAATTCCTTGAACTGTTACCTGAATTCCCTCTTCGTTCAGGCATGTGAATCTCTTGTTACGACAATCCAGAAGGGCATGGTGCTGGTCCAGCCAGTCCATTCCAATTAGGCAATCATATGAGCCTAAAGGCAGAATGTTCAATCCAGCCTTAGTGCTCATTCCTTTCATGTCCACTGAAAAAGACTTAACCAATTCAGTGACCTTCCTCTTGGTCCTTGTGGCTAACTGCACTAACCAAGACTTCTCATGTTTGCTCTTCGTTAGATTCAAACTTTCCACCACCCTAGGATCTACATAACTATGGCTAGCCCCCGAATCAATCAAAATAACAAGTGGTCGGTTGTTGATCATACCTTCCACTTCAATCATGTGTGATTGAAATTCTGCTTCCCTGTTGTCCAGGGCTGCGTAGATCCTCAGCATTCTGCTGCCCATATCTTCCACTGTTTCAGCTTGCTGAACAGTATGGACAGTTCTTGTTTTGTCTTTTCTGTGGGGGCAGTCTCTGTACCTATGATTCCCTTTACAACCCCAACACTCCATAGGTGGAGGCCTTGGCATTTGCTCACTCCCTTCAAATTTCCCGGGCTCTCTAAAAGATGACTGTCCCCAAGGACTATTTCTGAAAAAGGAAGGCTTGCTTCCCTTCTGCCTCTGTTCTTTCTTAAACCTCTTCTGGTCATTCCAAGCCTTCTGAAAGGTAGGCTTTTCCCTTTGCTGTTCACATAGGCACTTTTCCCTTCTTATGGTTTCTTCCATGGTCTTAGGATCATCATATTGAATCTTGTCACCGATGGAAGGTGGCAGTCCACTCAGATACCTCTGAATCTTCATAGCCTCATCCGTGATGAATGGAACATACTTCAATAGTTCCAGAAATTTTCGTTCATACTCATCAATGGTCATGCTGCCTAGCTTGAGTTCAAAGAACTCCTTTATCTTTCTGTCATAATATCTTTTCGTCAAGTATTTCTTCTCGAAATACCTCTTAAACTCCTTCCACGTGACTTCTTTCTCTCTAATTTGTTGTACCTGCACAAACTGATCCCACCACATGGATGCTTTTCCTTTCAACTGATACATTGCAATTCTTCCCTCTGCAAGGGAAGAATAGTTCTGTAGCTAGAAGTATTTCTTCATGCCCAGCAACCAAGTTTCAACATCTTCCTCCTTCTTATGCTCTCCATCAAACGTTGGAGGTTTAATTTTATTCATCTCTCCTTTCAATTCCTCCCTTCCAGATTTCCGATGTCTTTTGGAAGGGGACGGGATCGAACTGCTGTGTGTCTCCCTGTCCGAATGTTTTTGGGAGCGACTGCGATGTCGGCTACCACTCCTGGACCTACTTCTTCTATCATGGGTTCTGCGACTCTCCGTCGTACTTGAGTCTCTTCCTTTCTCAAGTTTCTTCTCTATTCTTTCCAGGCTCTTCATCATTTTTAAATTGAATTCACTCTGCTAATCCCCGATTTTCATGAGCTTTCGGCTATTAGCTAGGCGAGCCTGGGCATCTTTCTGCAATTTTTTGATGAGTTGCATCATATGTTCTTCCTTATCCCTCTCTTTTTCGTGCCCATTGGAGTTCGTTCCTTCGACTCCCAGGTTCACATTCTTTCCTTCCCATTCATCTTCTAATTCGGGGGTAATCTGTACCTTTCCCCACTCCATACTTGGCGCTAGAATTCTGAGCTCGGTTGAACTCTGCACACGCACTCTGTGCAATTCCATTCGAAATTTGTCAGGCCCTTTAAAATTTTACGAACAACCACATTATTTATAAACCAATTCAAATAAAATAAAAGACATTTCGATTTTAAAATAAGTTTCCTAAGCTCTCAATCGGCTCTGCAAATTTATGAGACTTTCTTTTCCTCGGCACCCTTTTCGCAACTCGCGAGTTCGTGAGTTGAAGACCCTCGACTTGTTTCCTCTAAATGCTGATACTCGAGATGTGACAATGGTATGGCTCTCTCCCCGCTAGGGTCTGCCACACATGACCGTAGTCTAGTTCTAAGGTTAGTATTAGCACTCATCGCTACTCGTGCTTTCGTGAGCTGCCATGTCAAGCTCCCTTTCACGAAACCCCGAGGAACGATGTTGACTTTTCTCCTCTCGTTCTCGCTACCTCGCGACTTCACGAGTTTCCATGACAAGTTCCTATGCCCTTATCTCGCGAGCTCCCGAAATCGCGAGTTACTTATCCTTCGGGCCCACAACACAATTGTCGCCCCTCACCACCGTGCCATGTGGTACGTTCGTGGGGATCCACGTCGCTTTCAATGACGTCACTGGGTCCCACCACTCTCGCCTGTCTCCTCGACTCACTGGCACATGGTACGCATTCATGCGTCCACGTCCAAACCAAGAATGGAATCCAACGGTCGGATCTCCTCCTCGAATCAATGGTGCAGATCCTTTCGGCGTTTTCGAGGTTTCCACCATGGAAAGTCCCGATACCTTGTTACCAGGACTCGCGATATCGTGATTCCTGATTTCCCGAAATGGAAAATCTTACGACACGTGTCCTCCGTCTACTTCCCGGGCCCACTTTATGGTTCTGCCGCGTGTCCTTCGTGCTGGCTCTCGGCACTTCGCAACTTCGCCACTTTTGAAGTTGAAACCAACTTCCTTCGACCTCCGAACCCCCGAGGTCCGAGTCCCCGAGATTGCTTGCCACCTGTCCACCCCTCGGACCTTGTGTCCCCCACACGGTTCTTTTGTCCGTCAGGATATCGCGTTTCGCGATTCCGCGACTCCAGTTGTAGTGGTGTTAGAATTTCCAACACCTAATCTTCGATAGGAAAAATTCCACGCGTAAACCATCAGTCAGATCTTTCTCACGTCGGATGGTCGTTAAAGACCCCAGAGATTCCCCGAAGGAATCTCGTCCGTTCAACGGGCTTAGTCACCTGCTATCGTCTCGACAGCATGGTCAAGATTTATCGCGAAGAAAGTCCGAATTCTTGTCATCGGAACTTCTGAATAAATCCTAAGGCTCCAACTCTTTCGGGTGTGGAGTCCTCTCTCCCTGTGGATTCATACCACACAAGCTACGATTTCATAATGCCGCTATACCTCTTGAGCTTAATAAAACTCATTAAGTGTCTCCTTGACACTTCGAGGCAAACCAGGGTCCAAAATTGGTCCTCCCGACTCAATTTCCCCTCACATGCTCGGTCCAAAGACCGCTTCACTGGCCCATCAAGGCTCAGTGTCGAAACCTTGGCTCTGATACCAATCTGTAGTGTAACTTTTCGCAGCTCAGCGCTTACTCGCGCTGAGATACCAATTTGTAGTGTACCTTTTCACTACCGAGGTTTCCAAACCTCTCAGTTACCATTCTGTACACACTCCTTTCATAACTCATATTGGAATTATAGAAAAACAAATGCATTTAAACACAATTAAACACATTTAAATTACAGAGTGAACATATATAATTTACTGTTACAATTAAGTAAGCCATAGCATTCAACAACAATTCATTTACACAGCGGAAAACATGATACATGAATAGTACAGTCGTGTGGACATGTGATAAGACATAATTCAGATACTTATCTTTGAACAACTGTAGAATCACCAACCAAGTGCAGGCCTTCCACGAACCTCCCAGCCATAGACCGCACTGCTCCTCCACTCAGTAGAGGGTCACCCCCGAGCTGGGATTGAGCTTCACCCTAGGGCAAGGAATCCAGACTAAGGCTGAGGTTATAGGGAAGGTAGCACATACACATCACCAGGAAGAAAGATCTCCCAGGAATCTCCCACGCTCACTGCCCACAGACCCTCATTCCCCACATGCATGTTCCTCCCCAGGAGAGTGCACCTTCTCTGTCACCTAGACAGTCCTTCGGCTGCCAGTCTCCCTTACCTTGGGTTACAGGAACAGACCGGATCGGAATTCTCCGGCTCTATGGTAGCTACAGGGTTCCTTCCAGGAGTTCTCTTCTCCCTCTGCGCACTCTCTCACCTGGAGAAGTCACTCACATGCCAACAAGCCTTACGCAGTCCAGTGCTGAGTGGTCACAACCATCCACGGGAAACACAGACAATTGCTTCCCAAACCGGTTTAGCGGTCACAAGATAATCTCATGGGATGATTTTGGAATGGGAACTTCACACACAGGCTAGCTCAACATTTCCCAAACAACCAAGGGATTCTTCCACTCGAGTTCAACACAGGGATTCCGGTTCAGGAAATGCGCTCCCGGGTTTGCCTAGAACAGACACAGACTTACAGTTCGGGACATGGGTGTACACGGTTTCTTCAGACAAACACAAGCTTAACGGCTTCAGAGATGAATTAGAGTAATCTGGCAGATGGCGTACCGGTTCTACGCTCAGAGGTTTCGGTTAGAATGGAGAGAAGATGCTTCTCATGGATTACTTTCTTCGTTTTATTTGCATGCACCAGGGTTGACACTTGTCACCTTGGGAACTGCATGCGTACCACAACGTGCATCCCCTTTGCACGTTCCCTCTCCAAAACTTAGGATAAACAGAAAATGCATATGTCTCTTTAAAATAATATTAAAATATTATTTCCCAGACTTAAGCCCCTAAGCTTAGCCCCTAGGCTCAACACTCAGCCCCTTTCCCACCTTCCAGCCCCTAGTTCCCTTGCCCACTCTGTGGACACTCAGTCCCCCATCACTCTTTCATCGTGGTCAGTCTACACTGGCAATGTTTATATTTTATTGATGATTCTGCACATATACAATACATCAGTAGGCTCCTGGCCTTCTACACTTAGGCTCCCTGGCCTAACAAGCACATAAGCCTATCAGCTTATACAAAACTCGGCTCACCAGCCTATAGAACATGTTTTACACTTCATTTCATATCATGGTTTACATCGGGCTCGGCCTTGGGGACACTACAAGCAGGTTGCAAGGATTGGTGCTTGAACTCAAGGTCTGCAACATCCAAGACACTCGAGCACAACCTTCAGAAGTAAGGTACACCATTATCTTCCCTATTGGTATTAAAAAGAATTGTTTATTTAGATCTAAAGAAACAATTAGAAGTCTAGCCCCACTGTCTATCTAGGATTAGTAGGCAGATCCTAGGGATATCTAACTTTCCATACATGTGATATTTTTCCAATAAAAGAACTGACGACTCCACCGGGGAAGAATCTTTGATTCTTCTCTAGTTTAGAGAACCTTACCAATTAGTCTCTATTTTATGTTTGTGATTTGATTTATGTCTTCACGGTTACTCTCTTAGTATTTAGATCTCTCATATCTAACAGATCTGAGACATATATTTCTATTATCATTTTTTTTTGGAGTTATCACTTGTTGCACTATTAGTGTCACACAACGATCGTCGTTGATTGCATAGTATATGTCCTACGAAGACAATCCTTGTAAATTGGGAAAATTGCAAAATTCCCAGATTCCTTTGGTCAGATTTGGAGAGGTATGATATGAGAAATATGTGATTGATCTGCAATGTTAAGGTCTTACCTCTGGTTGAGTCTTGTTTCCATCCAATTTTCCTTCAATTTATGTTTGGAGTTTGTTTGTGTGTCTTTCTTGGGTTACTTGATTAAGCTTTTTAGTTAACTAGTGATCCATTAAAGTTGGGCACTGAACCCAACAACTTTGAACAAATATGGTAGCATACTGATTTGATTACATTTCGTTTACGCTCTTTTGATTGTCATTTGTTACTAGATCTATTCCTTGAAAGTTTTGGGTTGAGATCCCGTGTAGACATTGGAGTGTGCCATGGAGCATCACTACCAATATCAGACTACCCTTTACTTGTTGATTTGTTGGTTTTCCTTTTGCATATTGTGTTCTTGATTAGATCAAAGAAACTGTTTGCATTACGTTTGGAAAAATAACAAAAAAAAGAGAAAATTTTGCATGCCTATGAGCTTTTGAAGCATTAGAACAAAAGTGCATTAGTGAAGTGTTTGGTTGGAGTTCTTCTAATAATTTTGGATATGAATTGTTTATATGGTTTCTTGGTGTTTAAGGATTGCACCATGAAGTTTAAAAAGGAAAGGAAAATTCCTCTTTCCCTCTCATAGCTAGAATTCATTGAAGCGAACAAATTGTACTGGCATATTTGCATTGCTTGGTTGGGTCAAGAGTCATAAACACAATTAAAGTTTCATTTATTTCCCTTTGACATAAGCAACAACCATAAAAAGAATTGCATAATCTAAAATCTATTAGACATTTTTCTTTGATAGAAAACCAACATTGGATAGGCTTAGGGCCTTGGAGTAGGATTGGAGAGTAAACTCTACAAGGCCACCAAAATGAAACCTAGAGTCACTAAAGAGTGAAAAATCTATTTTTGCAACCAGTGTGTTAGGAAGCTCCTCTAACATAGGAGCTAAGCACGATCTCACTTCGAGGAAAGTAGAGAGATTACACCTCTATGATTGTTTTGGTGTTTGCGGTATCGCTTCGATTACTACGTATATGAGGGTTTCATTGATGCCACACCTCTATGTAAGGTAATGACTTCAGAGATTTCAATATAGTTACCCTTCCTTTACATGTGGTTGGACCTACATATGTTATCTCGATCATTTATTGTGAGGTGGTATCCTTAGTGACCATTCCTAGGTAGCCTACAGAGATGACTACTGGTGGGATGTTCTTGTAGTAGTTGGGGTAAACATTCGTTCACAATATCAGTTTTCCTAGAGGGTTCCCACCTTAATAAAGCATGCTTGCAGCGGTTAGGGTTGTTTTGCGTATATCATTGTAACTACTCTTCATACCTTGACTAGCCAATATTATGGGGACTTCATTGTTGATAGTTTTGTTGTCATTGATGTCAACCCTTGAAGAATCCCCAACGGTATGGTTTTGGTACCCGAAGTTGATTAAGGAATATGGACAAGAAGGACAATGTAATTGTAGGGAAGACTATCATATATGGATAGTACATGTTGTTTCATTTTCGGTGAGATGTGGAATGCCACGTGGTTCCTCACGGTTAGGGAGATATGGCCTTGTAAAGTTGGAAGCTCTGAAGAGTGGTCAAGAAGCCCCTAGTTGGTTACAAGTCTTAGTCAAAGGGTAAAGTGGTTGCAACAAGAAATCCCTAAAGTAAGGAGAGAGGTTAATATGAAAAAGTATATAAACAACTCAAGGAGTCTCTCATAAGTACACTCACACACTTATTCAATGTTTATCTTTCTTGTGATCTAGTGATCTTTTGTTAAGGTTGTGATGACATATTTCTGAGGTAGCAAAGGAAGTTTGGAGGAGAAAGTCTCGAGGTTGTAGCAAACCCTAGTTTTTGAGGTATCCGCGGGTTACAGGTCAGTAGGGCATGGATGTATGCAGACTATAGTGGAGGAAAGCACAGATATATGCGGGCTGTAGAAGAGAAGGTCGTGTATATGTGAAAATTTCATGAATGGTTGAGTAGATGTTGGTACCAGGTCCCTAAAGGTATGAAATAAATCTAGAGGTCAACAACTCAGTTTTTCAGGTTATCTATAGAGGTATCGGTATGGTTGTATACTTGTTTCGATGATTACTTTCGGTCATGGTATTGTAACACCCCAAGATCAAGCCCCAGTTGTAAATGAAAATATGTTTTGTAGGCTGGTAAGCTAGGTTAAGTATAGGCCAGAAGGCTTATGTGATTATTAGGCCAAAGAGCCTAGATGTTAAAGGCCAATGCACCTATTTTTGTATATGTAAACACTCATATCATTAATAAAATACAACGTTTCATGTAGACCAACCACGATAAAGAGTATGGGGGACTAAACTCCACTAGGAAGGGAAAGGGGGTGACTAAGAGCCTGGGAAAGGGGCTAAGCTAGAGAGATTATTTCCTAAAGGAATATTATAATATTGTTCCTAAAGACTAAGGTGGAAATAATTATTTTATCCTAAGTTTTGAGGATGGGGACAAGTGGGCCAAAGTGGCTCTCAACCCGACAAGTGTTCAATTTGGGACATGCATACAAAGAGCGTGGCCTTAGTGCATGAGCCATTCATTCTACGATTTTTCCATCCATGAGGGCATTCAACCATTCTCTCCATTATTCGAACCTCTCCTTGCTACATGCACTCCTTGAGCAGAAACTCGTACTTCATGTTAGGAGTAGCACCCTGTACTGTCCTGAGCTAGTATGGTACCTTACCCGAGCTAGTATTGCACCTTATTTGAAGGTCGCTGCTGCCATCACCTATACTCTACCCTGAACGTTGTTGTTGCCATTATCTATACATGTATCTGATTGACTTAAGAGCTGGACTGAAGAAGCGGGTTGTCAGGCCCATGGAAATGAAGAGATGGGTTGTTAAGCCCGTGGACTGAAGAGGCGGGTTGTCAGGCCCGTGAGAAACTCTCTCCAGGTGAGAGAATTGTTGAGGAAATTGATTTCCTAAGGGATCCCAACTACAACTACAATTCTCTGAGACTTCCTATCTTGCCTGTTGTTGAAGCCCTAGAAGGGAAGTAGGGCAGTCGAAGGACCATTAAGCAAAGAAGGGGCACACTTCCTAGGGTGGGACATACATGTGGGGAATGAGAGGTTGTAGGCTGTTAGTTTGAGCTGGCACCTGTAATGAAATCCTTCTTGTTGATTGTGTAACATCAGCCTAGATAGGAATCCCTTTACCTGGGTGGAGTTTAGTCCCATCTCGGGGGTGACCCATTGCTGAGAGTTCTGAGCAACGTGGTATAAGGCTGGGAGGTTCGTGGAAGGTCTGCATACAGTCTATGGTCTTCTATCTAAGATAAGTATCAATTGTGTGTTAATTTACATGTTGTGTATTTATACATGTGTGTATGTTTTATGGGTTTTTGTCTGTGTATGTTGCATGTATATTTTTACTGTTATTCCACATGAGTCTGGGCATTTTCTAAGAGTATATGCTTTAATATTCGTATATAGTCCGAGCTTTCCATGGTACAACCCAACAGATGGTTGGGGGTGTCACAATATGGTTTTTTAAATTAGTAAGAGTGTTTTATGTAGTAGCATGGCCCGACGTGGGTGGTCGGGGACGTTACAAATTGGTATCAAAGCTCCAGTTTTCAACACTGAGCCTGGATGGGCCGTGTAAGTGGAAGTTGAAGCCAAATTTACAGAGAAAAATCATGTTCGCAATGGCCTAAATTTTGAGTTACAGAGTGGCCATGAATGTCAGGAGGGCATTGAGAGCACACCTTAACTGTGTTTGAAATCTCGGGAGGTGTAGCGGTTCAAGAAACCACAACAATCATTGGATTTGACCAAGATTAGATCTGGGTCTTGGATCTGTTCAGGAGAAGACAAATCCCTCACAGTCGTCCGATCTGGAGAAGGTGCGTAGTCGTTAAGCACCGAAGTCCTTTGGACTTCACTACTTCGGCATATCAATGGCTTAGATTAGATCTAGCCAAGTCTAATCAATGGGTGAGATCACTTCTCATAAATCTCACTTAGAAACTCACTTTACTTAAGTTTCCATAGTTTGGTTTATGTCTCTTAATTCACTTACTTTGTGAATTAATTGTCACTTTATGACTTAAGTGACAAATTTCACTTTACGACTTAAGTGAATAAAGTCAATGTGAAATTAGAACATAAAGTAAAAGTATAAGGGTTATAGTCCCCCTCTTTGTGTTTAGAGACTCACAAACACAAGGGGGCCACTTTCCAAGGTACATAAAAGTCAAGGATGATTATGTGTTTTGTTTCTATTTGACAATATTTAACCATATGTACACTTCAACTTAGTTAATATCTTGGTGAGATCATCTCTATATATGTTCAATATCTTTGAAATACTTAATATAAAATATTTTATATTATTAGTACTTTTGTTATTTATTGTATGATATATATATATATATATATATATATATATATATATATATATATATATATATATATATATATATATATATATATATATATATATATATAATGTGTGATTCCATTATATAAATAGTGTAATATTATTATTAGATTATATAATAAAAATATTATATCATATAGTTATTAATTTGTAATATTTCACGAGTTTCATAGTGAAACTCAGAGTTGATAATTCCTAAAATGTCATGGGATGAAAGAGTGTGTCACCTTTGTGACACTAAGAAGGTTGAAGATGAAAAACACTTTCTCTTATATTGTTCAGCCTATACCCATATTAAATCTCATTTTCAAAATATTTGTCACACTATTAACCTTCCTAACTTCTTAACTCAACAAAAGTATGGTGATCTTGGAAACATTATCTTAATGTTTTTTGAGCAGAGAAACAAAATTCTAAATAATCACAAGTAATCACAGTAATCACTTACCCTCTTAAGGTCCGATAGACCAATTCGGTCTTAGTGGACGTTAATCATCATCATCATCAATTTAGTATTATATAATTTTTATTTAATAATTCATTCGTATTAATTGGTAGTATGTCATATAAATATAAAAAAATAATCTTTAATAAAACAAAATATAACATTTTCATCAATGTTTATTGGTGTTGAAAATGGAGTGTATGGCTTCCACTACCACTATAAAGACAATTAATGATAATAATATTTTTTATTTTAATTTTTTTTAAAGGAAATTTTGAGGGTTTCGAAGTACTTCACCATGATCCATGGATGGTAAAGAGGATAAACCTTGACCCTGATTATGGGGTTAATGGAGTGTATGACTTCCACTACCAAGTTTTCAACTTTTTTTTTCCAAAAAAACCCTAGCTAAAAACCTTTGGAGTACTTGCCCACTCTCTCCCATGATTATGGGACCTAACCGGTTATCAATATTTTTACTACCACTATAAAGACAATTAATGATAATATTTTTTAATTTTATTTTATTTTTCCAAAGAAACTATCACTTCTCCATAAACCATGGATGGTAAACAAAGTAATTGATTACAGAATCTAACCCCCAAAAAATTAAGAAAATCGAACAAGTGACAAGCAAAAAAAATCTCATATCTAACTCTAAACCATTAAACTAACCTTAAAAACTAATTTAATTATATAAAATATAAAATAAAAATCTAAAAATTATTTAATTTCATATAAATCTAAATGAACAATAAATTTAAAAATCTTAATTATATTATCTTACTTTTAAATTTTATAAATCAAATTATAATTACACATGAATATATGACAAAGCACAAAACTCCACCGATATAGTTTTCCACATCAATAAATATTATATTTAACCTTTTTTGACACATAAATAAATATTATATTTAAAAAATAATGTTCTCAATGATGTCACTGTTGTTTATGACGTTCTCAATGATGTCAGCATTGTTGAAATCACCCTTCATTTTCTTTGAAACAAATGACAAATAAGGAAAAAAGCATAAGAGAAAAGTGTTAGCCTTTAGGAGAAAAGCAAGGGGTGTTTGAAATCAAATATGCAGATGGAAAAAGGGAGATTCGAGGATATCCTGCACATGTTCGTGCTGCCTGAGAGGCAAGCTTGAAGAGGCTTGATATCGACTGCATTGATCTCTATTACCAACATCGAATTGACATTAAAGTTCCCATTGAAGTCACGGTATGTATGTATATCATTTACTGCAAGTACTAACTAGCTTACTGCTTGGCATTCAATACTGTGGTGGTTGATATATATATATATATATATATATATATATATAGTTAGATCATCTGAATATATATGCTGGTATATATTCTACTGTGTATATACCATTTGTTGCGGTATTGAATGCTGTGACAGCACGTTGGTTATTGTTGGCCATTATCATCTACTGGCTCTTCTGAAAATTTCTGTATGTTCTTTATTTTCAATCCAGGTCGATGTGAAAGCATCACTCGTGATACTTGTTAGATTCAAAATGAAGAAAAGAGCAGAAACATAATGTAAAGAACTGAAGCAATCAGGAAACTATGAAGAATATAGATAAATAAACAAAGGCAGAAAAGGCATACTCTATTCATCAACGCTTCTGTAAATCATCATGTACATAGATGTACATATATAATACAAAAGACCCTAACTATCATGTAACTGAATAACAGTTAGGTTAACTTAACTAACAAACTAACTTATGATTAGTGTTTTAACATCCCCCCTTAATCATAAGTTCGTTCTTGCCTGAAAAACTGCCACTACTTGACAATCACATGTGTCAAGCGAATATTCAGAAAGCTGGCTGAAGATGCTCTCTGAACTCTGAAAAAAAAATAGCAGAAGTTGATGTCTTCTACTAAATTGGTGGTTTAAGGTTGACCACAAACTCATCTGGTGGTTTCGGGATGAACACAAACCAATCTGGTGGTTTCGGGATGACCACAAACCGAATGTCTAGCAGAAGTTGATTTCTTCTACTAAATGGCATGGTTTTAAGTTGACCATAAACTAATAAGAGCTCAAGGCTCAAAAATCTGAAAATATAACAAGCATAACTTCATGTCTTCTGCTCAATTGGTGGTTTTAAGATGACCACAAACCATCAACAACAATATCATTTGTTCGCAGGCTCTAAATCAAACTTGAAACCTGACTCAAAATCAAACTTGGAACATGAGTCAACTAGATTTCCCCCCTGTCAGGGACAAGTGGTTCCAATTCTCTTGACCGTCATTCGCAAGTATGGCCAAGAAGAGATCCAACACATCAAACTATCTTCCAGCGGAGCCTAAAGACTCGATCTTCAACTCAAAAAAATACATCAACTGGGCCCCGATCATACCCTAAATCATCAAAT